>OZ024695.1:4526887-4613316 GCA_964016905.1 Perithous albicinctus
CAACGATAATTCCTACTTATGTAATAAATACTGCAGGATTCAATGCTGTCAAGAAATTAGCGAGAGAGAAGGAAAAAATGAATCATAAATGGCAATTGATGAGTTGTGCAGTGCCAAAAATATCTTGCAAGCTATTGTCAGTTGCAAGAGATCTGATTATCGACTTAAAATCTATGTTTTATGAAAAGCCAAAACCTGCAGCATTCTATTTTTCGTGTTCTATGAAAAAAAAAAGAGGTGTACATCAGTATAATGGCAAACAGCTGTACGAATTTATGATGAAAACTGCCATATAGGCAAATCAGCCTTGATTACAAGTCTTGCATCAGTGAAATAGAATTGATACTCACTCAACTTCAACGCAAACACTCAAAGTTTACATATTTCAAGATGTTAGAGAATATTTAAAATAGAAAGGGTCTTTCAGCCACAAAAGATGTGCTTCAAATTAACGCTAAAGCAGTATTAAGAATTAGTGTTCAAGGTTTTTGCATCTGTGGTACCAAAAACTCTCTTTGGTTGTTCCAAAAATGCAAAGATATTGCAAAAAGGACTGAAGGCATATTATCTGCCACCATACACTGCTGAGTTCTGCCTGAAGCCATATATTCACAACTTGGATGTGAGTTTATAGTTTATACATTAAGTTGCTTAGAATATATCAGCCAGTAGGGTAAGCAGACCCTACATTAGCTACATTTACTAGAGGTATGAAATAAAAATATTGTCTGAATTCTTTGCAGCATCTGTGTAATTAGCCCAACATACGAATTATTTTTTTAAATCTTATAGGTTTATTCAGGATAAAACATTTGAGAAGTAAATTGAAAAATAAGAAAAATACTGATATACCAGTGAAGTAAATAAACATTTGTTTATCAGTGAATGGATCTGTGTTCCTGATGCAGATTCAGATACATAAATATGTTAGATGATTAAAGTTCGTTATTATATTTTGAGTGTCACTGTTCATTGGTGCAAATGCTTATTTCAATTTTTAATTTATTAATAGAGGTTAGATGCACTGATCGACATCATTTCCTTTGCAGGTTGTTTATATTGTACAAACACTGTCAAATTCGAGCATAGAAATTTCTTGAAATATTTAAAGTTCTTGCATAGAAAATATACTCACTTTTGTAGGACATTTTTCTTTACACAATCACTTTTTTTTTCTTTTTTTTTTAATTTTTAAAATTTTTTAGAAAACTTTATCAGATGATATACCAATTTGTAGTTTTACTTTTATCACACCGCACCCAGTAAAGGACAGATGTAATGTACGAGAAGAAAAATAAGTTATAATTATTTTCTATCAACATGTAAAAATTGCAAAAAATACCAACCACGTTATTATCGACTACCCGCAGCTCTATTATTTTAATAATTCATTTATTGTTTCTTTATATTTTATTCTGGTTTTTTCATTTTTAATTGCATTGGATTAATGATATTGACTAAGCGTGAGTTTTCCTTTAACTTATTTATCTATACGTCGCTCAAAAAAAATAACGCAAGCACGTTATAGCGACAAAATATGCTATATTTATATCTAGAAAACTATTCAAACGCTTTTAACTTTGTTATTCTTTCGAATTTCGGTCTATCATTTGATGGGCAATTAGTACATGACATTTAGAATCTAAATATCTAAAATCGATACACTATATGTATTTATACAAAAATTAAAAACGATTGCTTGAAGCGTTCTCAAGAGTTACAGCATTTTCAAAAAAAAAAAGCTGATAATTGTATTGTCATAGTGCTTCCTCCATCACGTTTGGCTTCCTCAAGAAACTTTGTTTTGTGATTAGTTACTTTTTAAATGTTAGTTTTTGCGTGAACGTGTCATCAGACATTTTTTTTTTAAATTGGAAGTCGCTTGAAATCTGAACGACTCAACCAATTTTACCCAAATTCAATACCGATCATCGGTCTGTAATATTTCATTCGTGTACCACTTTTCAACCCGATATCTCAAAATTTGTGAGAGCTAGAGCGTATACAGACATTTAAAAAAAAATTGAAAATCGCATAAAATCCGAACGACTGAACTAATCTTACCCAAATTCAATACCGATCATCGGTCTATAACAGTTCATTCGTGTACCAATTATCAGCCCGATATCCCAAAAATTGTTAGAATTAGAGCGTATACAGACATTTCTTACAAAATTCAAAATCGTATAAAATCCTCACGACTGACTCGATTTTGTCCAAATTCGATACCAATCATCGGTCTATAATAGTTCAACTTTGTACCAAATTTTAGACCGATATGGTTTCTTACAAAATTGTGTAAGCTAGAGTGCGTACAAACATTTTCGAAAAAATGAAAAATCGTGTAAAAACAAAAGCACTGCGTAGATTTCATTAAAAATTGCACTTACACTGAGGCACCGACACCTCAACATGTGTGCCAAATTTCAGCTTGATCGCTCAAGCCGCTCTCAAGTTATGGCTTGTACACACACACATCCGGAAATTTTTTCTAAATGTAATTTCTCGACGTTTTGGAGTATTCTGAACACGTTTATATGAAAATCTCGAAAAAAAAATTTTTCACGAAAACAAAGCTTCTTGGGGAAGCAAATATTACGAAAACCCAAATTTCCTTTTGATTGATTTTTCCCAAATTCAGTATGGAACATTGACACACTCCGTTTAAGTGTTATAATAAAGTTTAGATCCGTTGCTTGAACCGTTCTCGAGTTATAGCATTTTCAAAAAAAGTTATGAAAGTTTAAAAAATCCAATGCCAAACAACATTAAATGTACCTGCTCTTATGAAGAACTGTTGAATAAAATATAGTAAACTTTACGAAAGTTAGGCCGTTCGCACCTTTTTTTTTTTTTAATTCAAAGAGGTATAAAATCTATATTTCTGCATACATTTTGTCAAAAAATTGCAACATTAAAATACTGGCTGCTGTTACACTTGTCTGACAAATTCCAGTTCAACCCGTTGAGCGGTCCTAGAGTTATAGGTGATACACATACATAGGGGACACATTTTTCTAAACCACTTTTCTCGATGTTTTGGACAATTCTGACAGTCCTGGCATGAAAATCTGGAAAAAATAAATTTTCATGAAAACAAATCTTCCCCTGCTATAAGGAAACACACATGAGGCATTTCATATGAATTTCACCACCCAAGAAAACAAAAAATGTCATATTGAAATATCAACATTTTTCTAAAATTCAGGTTGAATAGTATCAATAGATGCATCAAACGTCAACATTTTTTTAATTCACCGGAATATGACATTTCTTTTCATGTTTTATTTAATCTAATATGTCGAAAACGATTAATATCACTGAAAAACGTGCGTTTTTCCATGGCCAATAAGAAAAAAATGTATTCAGAATTAATTATGTAATTTCAGGACACATTTTATGGTAAACACAACAAATTTTTTTTTTAAATAGGAGGACTTCTGGTTTTTGTAATTGGGAAAATTACCTCGGAGTCTGTAAGCGATCGCCGAATTTTGAGTATTTTTCTTCTCATGGCATTCCCAAATGTTAATAAGTTGCAGTAGTTTGAAATTTAAAACAAAAGCAACTAATGGGATTTTTCCAAATTTTTATTCTCGATAAGCGTGAAAATGTAAGAAATAGTTCCTAATAAAGACAAACGACAAAACTATAAAAACTAAATTAGTTAAGCCCCAGAGAAGGGCAAGGATAAGTTTAAGTTTCATCTTTTAATTTCGGCGATATCAATTGTTTCATCATATTCTGCGTCCGGACCAATATTTTTGATAAAACCCGATTTATAGAAAACGCCATCTTCGTAATGGTATAGCAGTTCAACGTCGAAATTTTTTCCTGTAGGAAAAAAATGATATTCGATAAAATAACGATATAAATCCTTTTATTATTATACTGAGCTATAAAATTTGGGAATCCCATGAAAAAAAAAATACTCAAAATTCGGCAATCATTTACAGACTTCGACGCAGTTTTCCCGATGACGAAATCGAAAGTCTAACTATCAAAAAAGAATGTTTTCGCCATAAAATGTGTCCTGAAATTACACAATTAATACTGAATAAATTTTTTTTCTTTTCGGCCATAAAGAAGTGCTCAATTTCGTTTTTTAGTGATTTTGATACGATAAATCGCTTTCGAGGTTTTAAATGAAAAATGAAAAAATGGACATATTCCGGAAAAATCTTTTTTTTTAATTTCGAAATTTGGTGCATCTATTGATACCACTGAACCCGATTTTTAGAACATTTTTGAGAATTGTTTTTTTTTTTTTTTTGTGGCCAAATTCACATAGAATGCCTCATATACGAAACACTAGACAATAAACTAAAACGTACGGTGAATTTGACATTCGCGGGTGATTATATGTATTAAGAGAAGCAATTATTACTTCAATAGGTTGTAAGCACCATAAAAATTCTAGTAAAAACCTTGCCGGCTTGTTTGTGCATTAAAAAATTTGTCTCCTATAAAAATCGCATTCACAAGCTCTTTGAAATTTTAAAATCGTCATGAAATTTAAACCTCTCATTTTCTTCAAATTTGTACTCAAACATTGCTTCACGGTGCTCAATACGTGAAATAAATTCGAAGCTGGTATCTTTTAATTTGTGCAAGCTAGTGCGCAAACGAGATTTTTCAAAAAATAAAAAATGTTGTAAGATTTGAACCGCTCGACCGATTTGTGTAAAATTTATACCCAGACCTAATTCTAGGACAACCCACATGTGTGCCAAATTTGACTGAAATCTGCCTTAAAAAAGTCGAATTTTTTTTTTCGCAACAGCAATATTTTGTTTTTTTTTTTTTTTTAATAAAATCGAAATTTATCAACATAGCGACCGTTCCTTAAATTAAATTTATCTTCGATGCTCAATAATTGTGAAATCATGTGGTAAAATGCAGCCGGTCATCCCAGAATTTAGAAAAGTAGAAGTGTTTACGGAAATTTGAAAAAAAATTAAGATTGCAATAAAATTTGAAGCACTCTATCGATTCTCGCCAAACTTGGCACCAATCATAATTCACTGTAAGTTCGTTTGTGTTCAAAGTTTCAGGTTGATATATCGTAATTTACAAAAGATATAGCATGAGAACGATTTTTTTCAAAATTTTCAAAATGCTGTAAAATTTGAATTGTTCAACCAATTCGCGTTAACTGCAATCCGAAAAATTGTTGTATGATAGCCCACTTGCATGCCAAATTTGCGGAAAATACATGAAAAATTGCGGCAGTTATCGTGCTACCAAGTCAGTTTGCACACACACACACACACACACCCACGCACACATACAGACAATTCGTACAAATCACTTTTCTCGATGTTTTGGATCATTCTGAGTATGCTGACATGAAAAACTCGAAAAAAAGTGTTCACGAAAAACAAAGCTTCCTCTATGAGGAAGCAAAATGATGTAAATCCAAGATTGCACTAAAATCGTTGGAATTATTACAGTGATTAAAAAAAAATTATAGAAAATTCTTGTCGACCAGGATAATCGCCCGAACGAACCAAAAAAATACTGTTCAGTTAAAGAGGTTTCCTCAGAAAAAGAAAAAAAAAATTACCCGAATTTCGCCGCACTAAGCCATGGCCTACTTAATCTATGCAGAAATCCTGTCAATGGGTAACTCATACAGTATAAACCCTTCATACACGACAGATCTCTAATTATAACAGTTACTACAGTAGGCTTATAAAATGTAGAATATCTTTTTGCAACGTTTCAAAGCAGAATTTTACAGCAGGGTTTAAAAAGAAAGCGTTTCGACGCCTACTAATAATACTACTCATACTGTAGTCAGTCATGGGTCATGAAAAAATGGCCGTAGGCAACCATAAGAACGGTCACGATCCATAGTAAGGTGAATTCTTGGCCGTTTATAAGGGTCGTTTTAGAGTCGTTAAGACGGTCATACTTGTAAATAGGGAAGAGTGAGGCAGTCTTATCCTTGAGTCTAATCAAAATCGCTGATATTCACTGTTCTTCCCTCTGTGACAAAATGACCAGACTATTGTAGAGGTAAAACCTATAATAAGTTTGTACATTCTTGCGTTCAACGGCAGAGGTCTCAAAAAAATTCTCACTACTAAATATATAAATATCAGCAATCGTGTTACAAAGAATAAATAACTTATGGGGTCTGACCACCGAGATCGTCGACTTATTCTAAAAAAAAACTGTAATCTCGAAAGTATAAAACGGAGTTTATACATTTTTGGATAAATGGTAACTCATGGTTTCATTAATGTCTTAAATTTTATTTTAAAAATCTCATAAAATGACGACACTGCAGCTCAACCTTCCGTTGAGGTCCTCCGACGACACGCGCGTCGCACGGTTGCAGATGAATCTCAGAACCGCCTTATGTAAAAAAAAAATTATAATAATTAGCTTCGTTGTTTGTTCCATCTCGTACAATAATTAGCTTATTCTTGAGAAGTGTCAATAGAACGTATTGTTTATTTTTTAATTATTTGGGAAATATTAGTCAGCCAAAGAAAAAAATCGTATTTTTCACGCAAAATTTGATAAGGAAAGAAATTGATAAATAAAAAAAAATGAATCGTCTTATCGCAAAAAAAAAATCGATAATAATACTCATGAAATAAAGATAATGTGAAATTCAAATTCTGGTCTGCATAGAAACTCAGATGAAAGGCAAGAACTTTGATTGATTTTTGTTGTGTAATATGTGCTATATTTGATATACTTATACAAACTTATCGACGAGAATTCATTAAGCTGACGCAGTATTTCATCAGGCTTATTAACATAGTTACTGCTAGCTCAAATGCATCTGGAATAATAAATATTGGGTCGTTGTCCTCACTAGATTTATTTAACAGTTGACGAACTGTCGCTCCAAAATTAAGCTATAAGCACAGACACGTTAATAATTTCTGTCCCAAACTTCTGATTTCTTAAGTTACATTTATTCAATAGCTCTTTGTTCTTCATACGATTAATAACTTAACCTTTGTTTTGTTGAACAATTAAGCATTTATAATAAAAGTATGCATATGATGACTAAGTGCGCAGACATTGGGACCGCGCGTATTTTCTGTATACGTCCCATCAAACTGATTTAAAAATTTTCCACTATTTTCCCAGAATATCAGACAATTCGATATAAACATTAATGATTAAATAAATATCATGAAAATATTTAAATAAATCCTTTAAAACCGAGATTTGGTACCACAGCGGTGGTTTATCATAGAATGAATGACACACAAGACCATCGGGTCTTTCTTCATGGTACGCGCTTCGTCATACTCCCAAGCGGCAATGCAGCTACAAAATCGTTCTCAAAGTTCATCTACTGAAACTCACGATTCTAGTAGTTCAGCTACGTAAAGTTACTGACATTAACGTTGCCAAATTGACTGAGCAAATTTTATACAATGGGAGACAAAGTCGCATCATCGCCTGTCGTCACGGCAGCATCAGGAGCAACTGTAGTTACTCCGGCTAGTACACCGAAGAAAACCGTTAAGTCGAAGCAACCGCGTGCTAAGCCAGCTCATCCGAAAACTGCTGAGATGGTCATCGCCGCGATCACGACGCTCAAGGAACGTGGTGGATCGTCACTCCAAGCGATCAAGAAATACATGGCTGGAACTTACAAAGTCGATGTTGAGAAGCAAGCAACGTTCATCAAGAAATACCTCAAGGCTGCCGTTGCATCTGGGGTTCTAGTTCAGACCAAAGGCAAAGGCGCTGCTGGTTCATTCAAGCTCTCATCGACCAAGAGTGCATCTGCCAAGCCAAAAGCTAAGGCTACTACGAAGGCTGCAGCCACTAAGAAGCCAGCAGTTGTCAAGAAGCCTGCAGCAGCTAAAAAACCGGCATCAGCTGCTGTTAAAAAAGCGCCAACTAAGAAGACCGTCGCTAAAGCTGTTACTGAAAAGAAGAAGGCCACCAAGGGACCGGCTGCTAAACCACCTAAAGCTAAAACTACGAAAGCAAAGCCAGCTGCTAAGTCACCAGCTAAGAAGGCAAAACCAGCGGCACTGAAGAAGGCGAAACCAGCTGTTGCTAAGACCAAGAAAGCTGCTCCTAAAAAGACAGCCTCGAAGAAGTGAATACTATGAATGCTTCGAGAAAGCAAAACCTCGAACGGCCCTTTTCAGGGCCACCAACATTTTCTAACGTTGCGACAATTCGCTTTTTTGTTGAATTTTAATTTTATTGGAATTCAGGTAATTTGATGATAAGCTGATCTAAGTCAAATGAGAGTTTCTTTTTTGCGAGACTTGAGAGCGTGTACCTTAAAATAAAATTTTCATTTGTACAGAATTGCTAAGTGGGGCTTGAGTACATTTTTTTCGAGTTTTTCATGTTAGAACACTCAAAATAGATAAAAATTTGAGAGAAGTGGTTTAGAAAAAGTATATGTGTGTGTGCAGATTTGCTTGATAGTACAATAACTGCCGTAATTTTTCATGTATTATCTTCAAATTTGGTACGCAAGTGGACTACCATACAACCATGTTTGGGATTGTACTTAGCGCGCATCGATTGAGAGGTTTTTACATCATTTTGAAAAAGTAATTGTAAGCTATAACTTTCGTAGATTATAAAATATCAGGCTCAAATTTTGTAACACAAATGGACTATCATGAAACAATGTTTCGTGCCAAATTTCGTGAATCAGTAGAATGGTTCTAATGTTATTGCAATTTCAATTTTTTTTTCAAATGTCTGAAAACACTTCAGCTCCTGAAAGTTTTGAGATATCTGGCAGCAATTTTTCACGTAATTTCACGATTCTTTCAACGATAACTTTGATACCGTTAAAGAAACGGTCGCTATGTTGGTAAATTTCGATTTTGCTTGAAAAAAGAAAAAATTACTGTCATGAAAATAATATGATGCAAAGTAGAAGTTTGCACCTTGCTTCCTAAATTACATTTCATTTTTCACAAAGCCACCTCTATAAGGAAGTTTATTTACTCATTTTGGCTTTTTCATAGAGGAAGTTTTGTAAAAACTTAAATTTAATGAAGTAATGTGCAAAATTCTACTTTAGAGCTGGAAAAATCTTTTCCAGCTCCAAAGTAGTCTCTCCATTTTCCATATCACGCAGTTAAATGAACTTCGATACACAGTAGACAGAAACATCACGTTTGGTAAAAATTACTTCATATATGCAAGAGAACAGATCTTCGTTAAATGAATTTTTGGCCCTGAAAAGGGCCGATTGGATTGTCAGAACGTAATAAAATTAAGCTTTCTTCTCAGTCTTCTTGGGAAGAAGAACTGCTTGGATATTTGGTAGGACACCGCCCTGAGCGATGGTGACGCCAGAGAGAAGTTTGTTCAATTCTTCGTCATTGCGAATGGCCAATTGAAGATGACGGGGGATTATCCTCGTTTTCTTGTTGTCACGAGCTGCGTTTCCGGCCAACTCGAGAATTTCAGCAGCTAGATATTCCATAACGGCAGCCAGATATACAGGAGCTCCAGCACCAACACGTTCAGCGTAGTTTCCTTTGCGGAGATGACGGTGAATTCTTCCAACCGGGAACTGAAGTCCAGCGCGGTTGGAGCGAGTCTTTGACTTTCCCTTAACTTTGCCACCTTTTCCACGGCCAGACATGATGATTTAAGAAGAAGGGAAACGAGTACACTTGAACAAGGGACGGCTCGAGACCGAATGATGCCGAGAGTCGTTTGAGCTTCCCATTTATAGGCCGCGCGGTGCAATTGACGCCTCGGTTACGATGTAGAGAGCCTTCCACCTCTCCTTCATCGCTTCTGATTGGAGCGGAGGTCGGGGGACAGATGTGATTCCCCCACTCCGTCGCTACATCTTATTGGTGCGCCAGTTGGTACGAGTGTTTTGTTAAATAAAAGGTGGGAAGCGACGAACTCAGTGAACTCCGAGACTTTGTCGATATTTGACGTTTCGAAGTAAAAAATACTATTTCTTGCATCATGCCGCCGAAAGCAAGTGGTAAAGCCGTGAAGAAGGCTGGTAAAGCCCAGAAGAACATTACGAAGACTGACAAGAAGAAGAAGCGTAAGAGGAAGGAAAGTTACGCTATCTACATCTATAAAGTACTGAAGCAAGTACATCCTGATACTGGAGTGTCTAGCAAAGCGATGAGCATCATGAACAGCTTTGTAAACGACATTTTCGAACGCATCGCCGCCGAAGCCTCCAGACTTGCTCACTACAACAAGCGGTCCACCATTACTTCTAGAGAGATTCAGACAGCTGTCAGGCTTTTGTTACCCGGTGAACTCGCCAAGCATGCCGTCAGTGAAGGAACCAAGGCTGTTACCAAGTATACCAGTTCCAAGTAAAAACCCATCAACGCATAACATCATCGGCCCTTTTCAGGGCCAACAAAAATTCAAAACGTAAAACAAGTTTTCTGCAAATACTTATCGTAGTCCTTGCGGTACAGTTAAATGAATCGGTTACATAAATACAAAAAATTCTTTATTCCCACTTTAAAGGAGAAAATAAAGTGAAGTGAGGTGTATCTGGATTAAAGAGTTCCTACTTAATGTAGAAAAAAATGATATAACAATATATTTACAGATATTAACACAATGTATACCAATAAAAACTCGGGGATGTTTTTCATGCAGTTTTTGTGAAATCAATATTGGAATCACCGTTCGATCTTACCGAGTAAGATTTCATTTTGTTTCTGGATGGAAACTATGATTTTACTGAAAAATATTTATAATACTCGTCGCTTACAAAGTACAATCATCGGATTATGAAAAAGAACATAAAGCTACGACGTTAACAACATTTTTATTCTCATCGAGAAGTAAAACGAAGCAAATTACTCTGCGATTTCGAGAAACATATGTTAAAAAAAACGAAATGAGTTTTTTCGAGAAAAAGTCAAATAAAAATTACTAATTTGCTTGACTTTACAAAAACTGCATGAAAATATGCCCGTGGATGTTTTTGTTATACATATTTGTACATCAAGTGAAACCTCTTCAAATCTGATCTATTTTAGTTGACGCTAGTTTTTTCTTTAAAACGCGTACAAGGACTATGTTAACTGAACTAACAGTCATTTTGGAATTTAACTGATGAGAGACAGAAACCAAGTAGCCGGCTTTGGATAACACTGTAATAATTGTTACGTTTTAAATGTTATTCGGTGAATTTTACATACTATACGCCGATGCAAATATAATCAACGTGGCATGCGTACTTTGAAAGAAAATTTATTGTAATAGGGACTAAGATATAAATTGATGAATCTTACATAAAAAATTGTGTGAAATCCAAAGAGTGCTTATGCCTACCCTAGTTATATCATTAGTACGTTTATCTTTTTATACTCACAAACGAGATTCTAAAAGATTTTTTTTTTTTGCGCGTTTATAAACGAATTTATAACACTACATGGTGAAAGTCCGGGTCTGTAAAACACGTTGCACTAAATGAATTCTGCATCGTATTGGAAATAAATATAGTGTGAAAAAGTTAATGCGAAATTGATTCATCTTGTGCTTTTAAGCTGGCAACAACATATGTTCAATGTATAAAGGGCATATTGCGAAAAACGTTGGGCAAAGAACATTGCCTGATTGCGTTTTCTGCCTTTCTCTTATCGTTAATTGTTGTAATTGCGAAAGAAATAAACTACGTTTTGAATTTTTGTTGGCCCTGAAAAGGGCCGTTTGAGTATCTGGCTTGTTCGTCATAATCAGATGCAGTTTAACCACCAAAACCATAAAGGGTGCGGCCTTGACGTTTAAGAGCGTAGACAACGTCCATTGCTGTCACTGTTTTCCTCTTAGCGTGTTCGGTGTAGGTTACGGCATCACGGATGACATTTTCAAGGAACACTTTGAGAACTCCGCGGGTCTCTTCGTAGATCAAACCAGAAATACGTTTGACACCACCTCTGCGAGCTAAGCGACGAATGGCCGGCTTGGTTATTCCCTGGATGTTATCACGAAGAACTTTCCTGTGGCGCTTGGCTCCTCCTTTTCCCAATCCCTTTCCTCCTTTACCACGACCAGTCATTTTTTAACCGTTGAAGAATTGTATAACTGGAGACACGAAAGCGAAGTGATGTCCTAGCAGACGATGTTAGGGTTTATATACCATTTTTCCTGCGTTATCCCCACCTCTCCGCCGTCAGCCAATGAGGATTCGTCACTATTACAGGGCGGCCTATAAAAACGCGCTGCCACCTAGGCAACTCATATAGTTCACTGCCGACCTTTAAACAGTTCACGTTGATCTGTTCGTCTAACGAAATGGCACGTACCAAGCAAACCGCTCGCAAGTCCACCGGAGGCAAGGCTCCTCGAAAACAACTTGCAACTAAGGCAGCTCGTAAGAGCGCACCAGCAACCGGAGGAGTAAAGAAGCCCCATCGCTATAGGCCTGGAACCGTAGCTCTCAGAGAAATTCGTCGTTATCAGAAGAGCACGGAACTTCTGATTCGCAAGCTGCCCTTCCAGCGACTTGTTCGTGAAATCGCTCAGGACTTCAAGACCGACCTGCGTTTCCAGAGCTCCGCTGTGATGGCTCTCCAAGAAGCCAGCGAGGCTTATCTGGTGGGTCTTTTTGAAGATACGAACCTGTGCGCTATCCACGCCAAGAGAGTTACCATCATGCCTAAGGATATTCAACTGGCTCGTCGTATTCGAGGAGAGAGAGCTTAATCCAAGCTCAGCAATTTCTATAAAAACGGCCCTTTTCAGGGCCAACAAAAAATAACGAGGATAATTATTTATTCGTTATATGTTATACTATGCTGATCTGATCTACGTTGATCTTGCCATTACTACAATATTCGAGATTTAAGATAACCCTACGGTAAAAATATTTGCATTAAAAAGATTTTCAAATAATAATTCTGAAAACAAGTGATTGGGGTGTGATCCCGAATTCCATGCGCTCATTTTTTCGAACTAAGTACCCTTACCAATTTTGAGAGAAAAATATGAAAAATTGTATTTATTATTTTATTTCTTATTATTTTACTTCTTAAGGGAGTTTGAGTCTAGAGCCCGGGAAAAGGTGAATTTCGACAATTTCGTATGGGTACCCAGTTGATGGCTTTTTCTGATAGTGACCTACGGCCGGAAAGTGCCCCTTCAAATTTTTACCTGCAACGGAAATTAATTTGAGAAAGTAATTTGAGTTCTAGGTAGATAAGCCTTCGAAGTACGTCGGGAAATTAAAAAATATCGATTTTTTATAAAATTGTGCACGTTGATAAAAAATGTTTTCGGTAAAAAAATGGCAAACGATAACCTTTTTCGGAAAAACTTTTCAATGTCACGTGCGGTGCGGTCTCGCACGCGACTATATAAACCTCCTGGATGAGGTGCAGAAGTTTATATTTATTTTTAACGCGAAATCTTGCGACATGCATCCCTTACAGGCTATTTATGGATGCTGGGTCCGATTAAATAAATCGAGAGACAAAAATTGGGTGAAATGAAATTATATTCTGAGATATTGTTGGGCCAAGAATTTTGGTAACAATATCTCGCGTTAATTCGGAAGCACGCCTTACAAATTCGACGTTACATTCATTCACTCACATTCACTTAACTCTCTTACACACTTATTTTCTCAGATTCTTTCAGGACTTTCCAGACTCACAATCTAACAACGCTCTTCGTACACTCACATAATAATTATACGACATGGTTCATTGCGGAATCCGCCAACCTTAATCTAACGCAGACAGACCGACGTCTTCTGTATGTTAAGATCTTGGATTTTTTTTTACTTTTTAATAAAAAATTGTTTCATACTTGCTCAGAATGAGTTATCTGTATTTTTTCGTTGATGTTGCTCTAAATCAGAGCGGGTTTTAAAAAAGCATATTAAAAGCTGGACATTTTAACAAAATGCATATTTTAATAAAAACATTTAAAAAGGAAATCTAAAAAAAATGTGTAGAGAGGTGTTTTTATAATCATTATTATTAGATCCATTTAATTTTTTTTAGCACTTAAACTAAACGTGTCGAAGATATGAATTTGCCATCGTGCCAATTTTTTCGTACTTTGTGTACATAATGATGATATTTTTCTCAATTTTGGAGTAAAATCAAAATGGTCCCTCTCAACGAAATTTTTAAAAACTTAGTTCCTCTTAAAAGTGCATGCAATTCATCCTCCGCAAACATGAACATTTTTCAGTGGAAACTACATTCAAAGACCTGTATTTTATGGCATAACATTTTGTTTATACAACGGCTTGAATTTTATGTACAGCAAATCGAAAAAATCACAAAAATAAAAAGTCGATATATAATCCTGCACGGATAAAATCGTCAATTCCGAATTGGTTGGGATAATTGTGTATATGACCAACGCGATTAGTTAGAGTAACCAAGAAAATGATACAAATTCCATTGGTTGCTGAGCCTAACTACCGTGGTCAGCGCTATTAACGGATTGTTTGGCGCCACCACGAATTTTGCGCGCGAGCTAAAAGGCGCCAGAACAGTGTTGTGTTGCAATGGAGGTGGCTGAACTGTTGGCAGCTTGGGGTTACGCGAATCTAATCGCACAATTTCAAGATATGTTCTGTTGGACTTATAATTTTAATATCTTTATTCATCATAAGGTATTCCAAGACACGGATTCCACCATTCCGTACTTCGAAATTGTTTATGATTGTGCGTACGTGTAATATAACATAACATCAACAATATACCTGTTGCCGGCCGGAACCAAGTGGATTGGTCGATCCAAGCGAGCGAGTTAGTTGGATCAACCAAACAAATTGGTCAACACAATAATATAGTTTATTCCCGACCACGCTGTAAAGTCCACATTACATACCTGCGAGGCGGGTGGAAAGTGACCGATTATAACCCAGCGGGCAATAATCGGTCACTTTCCACCCGCCTCGCAGGTATGCAATAAAAAATTTTATAACGTGGTCGGGAATAAAATAACGTATGCTACTCGGGAGGAACGTGTTTTCCTCCCTTGTGGCATAATGTACTATTATGGTTAGGTCTACTACTAACTTGGTTGCTCCAACTATCATCAATCTAACCAAATGCGATTGGCTTGCGTAACCAGAAAATCGCCTAGCGCATATATAACCATAGCAATTGGTAGGACCTACCAATTTTTTGTGTATTTCAACCAAGCCTTTTTTTCCGTGTGGCTGAAATATAGAATTAAAAAATCTGAAACAATTTGTACTTATTCTAGGTACTCTAAGCCACTTACAAGAAAATTATGAACTTTTTTTACGGCAATTCAAAATACTTCGTGTGGAATGACGCATATATTTCTTCATACATATCTTTGGTACATGTTTATTTTCTTATTTCTAGGTTCGGCTTGTAGATAGGTTTATAACAATAGATAACACATCAGGTAATGCAACATATTTCCTTAACCTTTTTTGCTTTTGCACGTATGTACGTTAGTTACATACTAGATGCTGTGATGTTGGGTTCTCGGCTATTGGCAGCCAGGTAATTTTAATGATTTATATTTTCATTCCTTTATTACACGTTTCGACCGTGGTCTGGGTTAATAATTTATTATATTTCTACAAAAAAAAATTTATGAAATAATATAGCTGTAAATAATTATAAAATAATATAACAAAATTTCTCTCAACATTCCCAACATTAACAAAATTGAAAAAGGCCAGAGAACCCGATGACCAAAATCACGGAAAAACACACATTACAGACAATCGCAATTTAAATAAACACAGTATGAGGAGTAAGTAATAGAACATCAAATTAATTATAAAAAAAAAAATTAAAAAAATTTAAAAAAAAAAGCAATAGAATATATTGGAAAAATATAAAACATTAGGCTCCAAAAAGAATTATAGGGGGGGGAGAGAATAATCATAATTTAGGGTAGATTAAAAGCGTTATGTAAGTGTGTTATATTATTTTATAGTTTTTAGAGCTATATTATTTTATACATTTTCTTTTTTGTAGGAACACAATCAATTATTGAAAAGGACCCAGACCAGGTTCGAAACGTATAATAAAAGAATGAAAATATAAATTATTCAAATTACCTGGCCGCCAATAGCCGACAACCCAACATCACAACATCTAGTTTAATATCCGGCCACAGCAATAATAACTAAAGTTAGTTACGTGCGTTAGTAATCGCTATTTGCAGTCTCACATGGATCCAATATCCATGGGTGTATTGCTATGCACGTGCATACTACCAGCGCCACCTTTTCAGTTGGAAGGAAATTCGCGTTGGCGTTTTCGCTTACACGTACACTGAAATACATCCTTAGATATGAGATCTTTGTGCCTGCGCACACAGCGTACAACGCTTTCCTAGCAGGGGGATTTTGTAAGCCGCCCTGCGAAGACGAACAGAATCATTGGCTGGCGACGGAAAAGTGGGGATCAACGTAGCAGAAATTGTATATAAACCCTGGTGCTGTCTGCTTGGACATCACTTCGATTTTGTCTCTTCAGTTGTACACATCTTCAGCAGTTATAAAATGACTGGTCGCGGTAAGGGAGGAAAGGGATTGGGAAAAGGAGGAGCCAAGCGTCACAGGAAGGTTCTTCGTGATAACATCCAGGGTATAACCAAGCCGGCCATTCGTCGTTTGGCTCGCCGTGGTGGTGTCAAGCGTATTTCTGGCTTGATCTACGAAGAAACTCGTGGAGTACTCAAAGTGTTCCTTGAAAACGTCATCCGTGATGCCGTAACGTACACCGAACACGCCAAGAGGAAAACAGTCACTGCAATGGACGTCGTCTACGCTCTTAAACGTCAAGGCCGCACTCTGTACGGATTCGGAGGTTAAACTTCAACTGTTTTTACCCAAAGATTCCGGGAATACAATCGGCCCTTTTCAGGGCCACAAAATGACTCAAAACGTAGTTCATTCCTGTCGTAAATGTGGCAATTAACAAATAAAATTTCTATTCTGTGTACTCTATAGGACTCCTTCTACTTTTTAAAAATTAATAGCCCATACGATGCAGATTCTATTTATGATATGAATTCACATAAACGTTAATCATATTTTTACACGACCTAACTAGAAGATTCTATTTAACATCAACTTGTTGACAGGATATTTGGAAATAACGTAACATAAGTTTCCAGATAATTGTTGATGAAATTTGGAGTAATATATCACTAGTTAATTTATTAAGAATGTGAACCGAGACTATTAGAGTTAATGTGATGTGCTACTGTTCAGTCGGCAACAAAAACTGTAAAGCGTTGTTCTCATTCCCATTTGATCTTTTATCCGAAAATAAAAAATATAGACGTCTTTTATAAAATAAATACAGTTTTCCGGAGCGAAAAGGAAAAAATGGGTTTTGTATATACTTTAGTCAAATATTTGTCATATTATTGAAAAATAATAATTATAAATTTAGCTATCGGCTCCATCCCCACAATTTTTTGGGTTGATTCCACCGAGGAGGTTGGCATTATGGTCTTAGGTAAGCATTTTTTGCAAAAATGCTTAATTGCATACTTACGCGAACTTAAATATCTTGGATACCGTACGGTTTAAAATGTTCTACGACACGCCGAATTAAAGAGAATTGGATAAGTTATAAAACACTCCCAAACAGAGCACTGTTCATAGTATAGAACAAATCGTAGATCCATTTAAACGGGAGATCCGATTTTTTACGTGTTAATCAAATGGGAAATACACAAGGCCGATGAGCCGATTCTACATATTCTTTGCCGAAGCTCTCCTTCCACAAGTCTAGTAAATATTTTTATTTGCAATATCGCACTCAAAAAGGTGTACATCTATAAGTCCTAAAAAAAATGTATATACTCCAAACGGAAAGCACTTTCCCTGAAACACAATAAGACCTACAAAAATTCCGAAATAACTGTTACACTTTTGCAGAAGACTTGTTTCACGTTTTAAGATATTGTTGGCCCTGAAAAGGGCCGATGGGTTTCGAGGAATAAGTTTTTTACTTGGAGCTAGTATATTTGGTAACAGCCTTGGTTCCTTCACTAACGGCGTGCTTGGCAAGTTCACCAGGCAATAGGAGCCTGACGGCTGTCTGGATCTCCCGGGAAGTAATAGTAGATCGCTTATTGTAATGAGCGAGTCTGGAGGCCTCTGCGGCAATGCGTTCGAAGATGTCGTTGACAAAGCTGTTCATGATGCTCATTGCCTTGCTCGACACTCCAGTGTCAGGATGAACTTGCTTCAGGACTTTGTAGATGTAGATAGCATAGCTTTCCTTCCTCTTACGCTTCTTCTTCTTGTCAGTTTTCGTGATGTTCTTCTGGGCCTTGCCAGCCTTCTTCACGGCTTTACCACTTGCTTTCGGCGGCATAATGCAAATATATGGTACTTCGATACTTCAAATACCGACTAAGTCTGGGAGTTGAATGAAAATCGGCGCTCGTCGTCCTCCATTTAAAAGATCGTTCCAACCGATCGGCGCACCAATTGTATGCAAGCAGCGAGTGGGGGAAGCACATATGCCCACCAACGAACGCGCCAATCAAAAGCAGCTAGGGTGTAGTGATGAACGCTCTGTATTACTATTGGATCGTTGGTAGCCTCACGTGGCTTATAAAGGGGAAGGTCAGACGAGTTTTAGTACCATTCGGTCTCGAACCGTTCCTTGTATCGAGTGTGCACGTTTTTCTTCAACCTAATCAAACATGTCTGGACGTGGAAAAGGTGGCAAAGTTAAGGGAAAGTCCAAGACTCGTTCCAATCGCGCTGGTCTCCAGTTCCCGGTTGGTAGAATTCACCGGCTTCTCCGGAAAGGGAACTACGCTGAACGAGTTGGCGCCGGAGCTCCTGTATACCTCGCTGCCGTTATGGAATATCTGGCTGCTGAAGTTCTCGAGTTGGCTGGAAACGCAGCTCGCGATAACAAGAAATCGAGAATCATCCCTCGTCATCTTCAATTGGCCATTCGCAATGACGAAGAGTTGAATAAACTACTCTCAGGCGTCACCATTGCTCAGGGCGGTGTACTGCCAAATATCCAAGCAGTTCTTCTTCCCAAGAAGACTGAGAAAAAAGTTTAAGCCTGCATATACATTTCAAAGAAAACCCAAAGGCCCTTTTCAGGGCCAACAATTGTTTTAACGAAGGTATATATTTTGCATATATGAAGTACGATTTCACAACTCCTCCTTCTTCCTGTACAAACTCGATATCGAGCACCGCATAATGTTACATAGCTTGTGTAAAAAAATATCAGTTGAATTGAACAAAGTTTACAAAAATTATAGGGACGTTTTCTTTTTACGAAAATGCAAAATTCGATATGCTTAATGCAGTACCAAGCATCCTTACACATCATTTTATAACTAGAAACTTATCGATAAGCAAAAGAATGAGCCAAGCCACAGTAAAATTTGTAGAAAGAAAGGCGGATCATTCTTGCTAAAGTTTGAAGAAAAAAAACTTCTTTGGAAATTGTTATTGATCAGTACAATATATTTTTTGGCAATGCCATGCCTATGAACATTTCTCTGTGTTGTAGACACATGATGTGCTACAAATCACCTAAGGTTATTTTGTCACCGGACCTTTTTGTGAATATCATGTCGACGATGTAACTTTTCGATTATTGCAAATATGAGAGATTGCGAATGCGATTTGTCTTTTAAACTCGAATGACGGTTTGTATGTTACCCAGTAGATACCGTATTATATTATATTATATAAAAATATCTCACCGCCGATGCCGTCTATGATAGGATACTCCATGTCCTATCATATCCGAATTATTCTAAATTCCACAATACATCGGCTGTGCGTATTGCATCGGCAATACGATGCCGTGATCATTATAAGTCTCGCAACACCCTTCTCCAAGCCTGGGTTATTCTAAATCCCCCCAAAAAAGGCGATGTTGGTATCATATAAGCAAGAGAATGGACCTTCGTTTAAACTGTTGTTGGCCCTGAAAAGGGCCGATGGTTTTGCGGAGAGTAGTAAACTTAAGCTTTCTTCTCAGTCTTTTTAGGAAGAAGAACAGCCTGGATGTTTGGCAACACGCCACCCTGAGCGATGGTCACACCTGAGAGCAGTTTGTTCAACTCTTCGTCATTACGAATGGCCAGTTGAAGATGACGAGGAATGATCCTCGTTTTCTTGTTGTCACGGGCAGCGTTTCCAGCCAACTCAAGAACTTCAGCAGCCAAATATTCCATAACCGCAGCGAGGTATACAGGAGCACCAGCTCCAACTCGTTCGGCGTAGTTTCCTTTGCGAAGAAGACGGTGAATTCTACCAACCGGAAACTGGAGTCCAGCACGGTTGGAACGAGTCTTGGACTTTCCCTTAACTTTGCCACCTTTGCCTCGTCCAGACATGTTGATTTAAGATGAGAAGTGACTCACGCACGTAATACAGTGGTCGTTTCGTGACCGAATGATACCAAAGTACGGGTAGTCTTGTGTTTTTATAGACAACGTGCATCAATTGAAAACTCCAATCACGATGCATGGAAACCTATAACCCCGCCCACTTCGCTTCTGATTAGTGCGGATGTTGCGTGGCAGATGTACCCCCCACTTCCACGCTACATCTGATTGGAGCGGCAGAAGGAACGCGTGTTCTGTTAAATACAGGCAGGCAAACTTCGAGCCTCATTCAACTCCGAGATTTTGTTCGTATTTGAAGCTTCGAGGTATCGAATATTAAATCGACATCATGCCACCTAAAGCAAGTGGTAAAGCTTTGAAGAAGGCTGGCAAAGCCCAGAAAAACATTACGAAGACGGACAAGAAGAAGAAGCGTAAGAGGAAGGAAAGTTACGCTATCTACATCTACAAAGTCCTGAAGCAAGTTCATCCTGACACGGGCGTATCGAGCAAGGCGATGAGCATCATGAACAGCTTCGTCAACGACATTTTCGAGCGCATTGCCGCAGAGGCCTCAAGACTCGCTCATTACAACAAGAGATCTACCATTACTTCTCGAGAGATCCAGACTGCTGTCAGGCTCCTGTTACCTGGTGAACTCGCCAAACACGCCGTCAGCGAAGGAACCAAGGCTGTTACCAAGTATACCAGCTCGAAGTAAAAAACAAACCCGGCAACGAAAAAACTCCATCGGCCCTTCTCAGGGCCAACAAAAATTCAAAACGTAAACCAAGTCTTCTGCAAAAGTTGAAAGGAATGAGATCGTAATTTCGGGATTTCATTTCGGCCTTACGTTTCGGTGGTTATCAAATTAATTAGTTATACAACTGAATGTTGACAGTAATATCAATAAAATCCTTCTTCACTGTCTAAAAAATTCATAAGTAATAGTGATTCAGAGCTTACGACTAAGTATTAAGGACGGGAATACGCTAGGGACGCGGCGACACGTCGCGGCGGTCACTGAAAGTTCCAAATCTCCTCTCCATGAGGTAAACGCCATGTTGCTAGGGGCGTTGGCCGGAGAGGTCAATCTCGACAGTTTTACCTTCTAACTTTAGCTCTTCGGGGTTTTTTTTTTGTTTCGAACCCAACAGAAAAAAAAGTTACACAAGAGTTATAATTTTTATATAATTGCGAGTGGCGATAAAAAGTTACTATTATTACTATTACCAACTATTTTACTCCAAAAGTATTGACGAGAAAAAAAGGCTGAATACTTTCACTGTTACGTTGAAAATGATCGACCCGTGAAAAGACTTGATGCAAAATCAATTCACAACCTTAGATTATACCAAAATATCATAATCGTATGAAGGGCCTTCTGCAGTAAGCGAGATTTTTTCTTGGAAGCTGCTGCAAACGCATTAGTGATCCATGTGTTTTTTTCGTTTAATTTGTACTATTTTGAACTAATCTTATTAAATGAGATGTCGAGTTTTCTGTTTTCGTAATTTCATAATTATTACGCATGAAGCATTCTCTACCTATTGAGCCACTCTGACTTTTGAAAACACTTTTTTCCCCTCCAAATATGTTTTACCCACTCTGACAATTTTTATATCGGTGTTTGAAAATTATATTTAAATTATATACTATGCAGAGGATTATGTAGAATTAAGAGAAAAATAAAAACTGTCAGAAATGGTGACAAACAATATAATTACAAAAAGAATAAATAAACATTGACCGGTTGACAAATAATGCCTCACATCCGAAAAGAATGAACTACGTTTTGAATTTTTGTTGGCCCTGAAAAGGGCCGTTTGAGTTTTCGGCTTTGTTAGTTAAGAAGATACTCCTTAACCACCGAATCCGTAAAGAGTGCGGCCTTGACGTTTAAGAGCGTAGACAACGTCCATCGCTGTCACGGTTTTCCTCTTAGCGTGTTCGGTGTACGTCACAGCATCACGGATGACGTTCTCAAGGAACACTTTGAGTACTCCACGAGTTTCTTCGTAGATCAAGCCAGAAATACGTTTGACACCACCTCGGCGAGCCAGACGACGGATTGCCGGCTTGGTTATTCCCTGGATGTTATCACGAAGAACCTTTCTGTGACGCTTGGCACCTCCTTTTCCCAATCCCTTTCCTCCCTTACCGCGACCAGTCATTTTCAAACTGTTGAAGATGTATTCAACTGAAGACACAAATGCGAAGTGATGTCGAAGCCAACGACGCCAGGATTTATATACAATTTTTCCTACGTTACCCCACCCCTCTGACGACAGCCAGTGAGGATCGTCGTCATCGTAGGGCAGTGTATAAAATCGCCCTACCAGGTCGGCATAACTATAGTTCGTTGCCGACTTTTCAACAGCCCAATTCACTATATTGAAAACTTGTGTCACCATTTTCCAAACGAAATGGCACGTACCAAGCAAACCGCTCGCAAATCCACCGGAGGAAAGGCTCCAAGGAAACAACTTGCAACTAAGGCAGCTCGTAAGAGCGCACCAGCAACCGGAGGAGTAAAAAAACCCCATCGCTACAGGCCTGGAACTGTAGCTCTCAGGGAAATTCGTCGTTATCAGAAGAGCACTGAACTTCTGATTCGCAAACTTCCCTTTCAGCGACTTGTTCGTGAAATCGCTCAGGATTTTAAGACTGATTTGCGATTCCAGAGCTCTGCTGTAATGGCTCTTCAGGAAGCTAGCGAGGCTTATCTAGTGGGTCTTTTTGAAGATACGAACTTGTGCGCTATCCACGCCAAGAGAGTGACTATCATGCCTAAGGACATCCAACTGGCTCGTCGTATTCGAGGAGAAAGAGCCTAATCGAAGCTTAGTACTCCTACAAAAACGGCCCTTTTCAGGGCCAACAAAAAGTAACGAGGATGATTATCAAGTCGCTAATATGTTTTACTGCTCTTTACTGCTTTTCCATGAATACAGTATTACACTCTTTGATGCTGTAATCCTAAAAACACGCACGAAGTTTAAAAACTTCTTGCACAACGGCAGAGGAGGATTTTAATTTAAACTGGGGGTAAATTGAAAGATGCTCAAAAATATTGATTTTTTTTTACCGCTACGTTTCAGACATAATAGACCATAAGTTTTATATTTTGTATCGAAAAATTGCGCATATGAGGCACAATTATATTTATCCTAATTATATTTATTTCACTAATTCCAACGCTTTTTGTTTTGCTCTCAATTTTATATAACCTAGTGATATCTACAGAACCTATAGAAACTCGGCAGAGTGAGGAGAACATATTTGCAGAAAAAAAAAAATTTCAAAATTTATAGTGGCGCAGTTGATGAAGCATGCCCCATATATGACTGTTATTATAACTTCTATATAACGTGAGAATTGTCTTATGGTAATCCGATAAACCAGATAAGCCAAACCCGATTTTATTTATTTATTAATAGTTATTATTATTTTATGCAAGGACTGTTTAATCAATTGCATTTCATATCAATGTTGCTTTGCACTTCTAAGTTTATTGCGCGTTGTTATAGATGCTACTCCTAGATTACATTTTGAAACTTACTGTTCCTGACACTAGATAATATTACAACTCTCTCTGGCTCGTTTGCTGCACAATTTCACCCTTTTCTTGGTGTAAAGATTGAAAATATGTAATAATATACAGTGCAATGCTTTAGACTTCAACGATAGATTTAGCGTATCTATTCTAATCAGTACTTTCATAGCCATTTTTTGGACGCAATAAAAGAAAAATCACACCATCCTCCTTAAAATATTTTTCAAAATTTATCTGTGAAAATAATAATGAAAAAGCATACGAGGTTTTTAGAGAACTAATGCTATCAATGGTGAAACAAGACATGAGGTTCATTTCCTGACCTGCACAAAAACACAAAAGTAATGTACTGGTGAATATTTTTCGCTGGAAACAAATGGTTCTTATCACATTTTTATAGGCACTCAACAAGTGCCTATAAAATTTTATAGACTATCAACAAGTATATCGGTATTATACTGATAAACATTGATAAGACTACTTGAAATGGTACAATGAATATTGGATCGTCAGCCTCTCTACACTCCTTTTATCAGCCCGCGAACAGTTGCTCCGAAATCAATCTCCAATCACAGCTATGCTAATCATTTTACGTACAATCTGTTGATTTCCAAAGTTACATTTAATCAATAAGTCTCTATTCCGCGTACGATTAATAACTTAACTTTCGTTTTTTTAAATAATTAAGCGTTTCTAAGAGGTGACTGCATATGATGACCATTTGCGCAGTTGTTCTCAGACTGCGTATTTTCTACATTAGTGCCGTCAACCTTATTTCCATAGTCATGAATAGTTACCGAAAGTATCACAGAATCCAATATCAAAGTTCGTAATTAAATAAACGTCATGAAAATATGAAAAATGATGTAATGAAACACAAATTTGGTACCACAACGCTGGTCAGCCGTCCGATAATAGACGCACAAGAACATCGGGTCTTTCTTCATGGTACGCGCTACGTCATGCAACCCAAGCGTCGTGGCACATTCAAAACATTCAATTTCATTCATTGAAATAAGCTATTTCAGTAGTTTTACTACGCAAATTTCTAGACATTAACGTGAGTCAAGTGACTGTTGAAATTTTATACAATGGGAGACAAAGTCGCATCATCGCCAGTCGTCACGGCAGCATCAGGAGCAACCGTAGTTACTCCGGCTAGTACACCGAAGAAAACCGTTAAGTCGAAGCAACCGCGTGCTAAGCCAGCTCATCCGAAAACTGCTGAGATGGTCATCGCCGCAATCACGACTCTTAAGGAACGTGGTGGATCGTCACTCCAAGCGATCAAGAAATACATGGCTGGAACTTACAAAGTCGATGTTGAGAAGCAAGCAACGTTCATCAAGAAATACCTGAAGGCTGCCGTTGCATCTGGCGTTCTAGTTCAGACCAAAGGCAAAGGCGCTGCTGGCTCATTCAAGCTTTCGTCGACCAAGAGTGCATCTGCCAAGCCAAAAGCTAAAGCTACTACGAAGGCTGCAGCCACTAAGAAGCCAGCAGTTGTCAAGAAGCCTGCAGCAGCTAAAAAACCAGCATCAGCTGCTGTTAAAAAAGCGCCTACCAAGAAGACCGTCGGTAAAGCTGTTACTGAAAAGAAGAAGGCCACCAAGGGACCGGCTGCTAAACCACCCAAAGCTAAAACTACGAAAGCAAAGCCAGCTGCTAAGTCACCAGCTAAGAAGGCTAAACCGGCGGCACCGAAAAAGGCCAAACCTGCTGCTGTGAAGACCAAGAAAGCTGCCCCTAAAAAGGCAACGGCCTCGAAGAAGTGAATATTATGAACGCTTCGAGAGAGCAAAACTTCGAACGGCCCTTGTCAGGGCCAAAAAAATTTGTTAACGTTGCAACATCTACCAGTTTTGACAACTTTTGTTGTCTTCCTAAAGGCTGCTGTTGTATACGGCGTTCTAGTTCAGACCAAAGGCAAAGGCGCTGCTGGTTCAGTCAACCTTTCGTCGACCGAGACTCCATCTGCCAAGTCAAAAGCTAAGGCTGAACCACCCAAAGCTAAAACTACGAAAGCAAAGCCAGCTGCTAAGTCACCAGCTAAGAAGGCAAAACAGGAGCCACCGAAAAAGGCCAAACTTGCTACTGTGAAGACCAAGAGAGCTGCCCCGAAAAAGGCAACGGTCTCGAAGGAGTGAATATTATGAACACTTCGAGAGAGCAAAATTTCGAACGGCCCTTATCAGGGCCAACAATTTTTTTAACGTTGCAACATCTACCAGTTTTGACAAATTTTGTTGACTTGGTTTTGATCACGTTTAAGGTGGGTAACACCACTGTGATGTGTCGAAAAATAACGGATTTTTCCGCTTGTTCCCTTATTAAATTTGTTATTTAAGGATTGGGGGGGGGGTGGTACGTCATACGTCATACGTCATACGTCATGGGATACGTTATTAAGCATGCACAATTTGAACAAAGTTTACACGATATTTTATTGAAGAAAAATTTTAATAACGATTTTTTATGATGGCCATACATTAAAAAAATCGTCTTTCTGCATTGTGCATTGAACATCACGATTGTGGTTTACCTAAAAAAAATAACAGGCAAGAGCGAGGGCGTAAAAAGGATATAATTGACGAGTGTTAAGTTTCAGTTTCCACGGACTTTTTAGGCTCTGAAGTCTCACCTCACCTTCAACTCGTACCTCAGAGAGCACTCGCCTTGGCGTACTCACTAAGTACTATTTTGCGATTAGATTAGAGTCATGAAAAGTCGACCCGTTGAGTCGAGTTCAGATTCTCGGCGAGATTTTCCACAAGAATCTCAAGAATCTATCCAAAAATGTCGCAAAGAGTGAAATATTAGAGCCGGACCATACTTCTCTCCGAAATTCCGCAGAATCTATTCCAGTTTCTCTCCGAGATTCCAGAGAATCTATCCTAGGATCTGTTCGAGATTCCTGAGAATCTATCGCAGATTCTGTACAAGCTTGCTGAGAATGCATCCCAGCTTTTGAAAAAAAGTTTTGCACAATCTATCCGAGATCCCTGAGAATCTATCCGATTCTGTACGAGATTCCTGAGAATTTATAACAAATTCTCTTTAAAAAAAAATTTCGGACAATCTATCCTAGATTCTCTCCGTGATTCCAGAGACTAGACTATCTCAGATTCTGTACGAGATATTTGAGGATCTGTACCAATTTTTTTTTTAAATTCCAAAATTTCGTACAATCTATCCTGTATTCTTTACGAGATTCTGGAGAATCTATGCCAGATTCTTCAAAAGATTCCAGAGAATCTATCCTACATTCTTTGCGAGATTTATGGAAATTATTTAAGCTATAACGATGCAAAAAATAATATACAGTCGGCTTTCATTGACATTCGCCTTTTTTTAAAAGAATGCACTTGTACTTTCCACGTAGCTTTCTCATACAACAAGCTTTGTAATAATTTAAAAAATAAGAAGAAATCAATGTGCAAAGGCCTACTTTCCATCCTTGTTTTAAGGGGGTGAGTTAGCAAAGAAAAAATTATTTCCAGAGAGTTGTACTTTTTATTCCATTCAACCGATGAATATGAAATGTATATATCACTTAAGGATTGAAACGAAGAACTTTTCTGTCAGTGTTAAAACAAATTTTGTTAACCGGTTCCATTGTAAACCAGAGTTGTGTCTTTTCAACTCTGCGCATGATTCAGAATTGACCACGCAAAGGATTTTGCTGGTTGATGTCTGATTTTGTTTGTAACAACATTCTACACCGGCTAAGCGGAGGGATTTTTTTTAAAGGTCCCCAAGCCAAATATATCCACTAAATTATAAATTTATACATTTTTAAATCTCTAATGGTGGTGATCGACCCACCTTAAAGTAGTATGAGCACGAACCTACCGATCAGAGAGAAAAGTGATTTCTTTATATGTTATAGAATAGGCTTAAAGAATGTCGTCTGTTAAGTTTTAAAACGCGTTACCGACCATTTACCATAATAATTAATGTGCAAAGTTGGAAAATTTAGTGCACGTTATATACGGGAATAACCCAGATAAAACTTTGAGACCGAAATAATCACTCTTCAAAATCAGAAAGCTCACGAAATAAAAGCTCCAAATAACCAGAAAACTGTCATGAATACGTAGGTCCCTTAAAAAATATATGTTACCGAATATTGTCGTCGATCGTGAGCAAACTATCGTAATACTTCGAGAGTAGCAATTCGCGCAACTGGCATCAAACCGTCGGTTAGGCAATTTGAGCCAAATGAGATTCCTATTTAAATTACTACCGCTTTATAAATATACGGGGCATTCCATCACATCTCGATCAAGATCTGGCGATGACGTCTCGGATCGGCACCGTAATTTCTTATACGAAAGTACTTGTCGAAAAACACGTACCAAGTTTTTTAATGATTTTTTTTAAACTTTTTACCTGAGATATGATTTTTTGAATTTTTTTAAAAACTTACATTTTTTAAAATCTGAAACAATTTTGAAAAATCTTATAAAATATAACAACATTTTTTAGCCTTATGCGAAGATGGAGATTTCATAACTACCAAAGATAAATTTGAAAAATAGAATAAAATAAAAGATTAGAATCCATTTTTGGGATAAAAATGAACAAAAAAGTTCTTTATAATATAATAAATCGAAAAAGTGATATTATCAAAATTGCGGTATGATGACTATATTAAAATTATATCAGGGACATTACATGAAATCTGGATCAGGATCTGGCGATGATGTCTCAGATCGACTCCGTCATTTTTTATACGAAAGTACTTGTCGAAAAACGCGTGCCAAATTTTATTTAGATTTTTTTAGCACTTTTCACATGAGACAAAAAAGTTTCGAAAAATTAAATATCCGGTAAAAAGTGTTTAAAAAATCTAAAAAAGATTTGGTACGTGTTTTTCGACAAGTACTTTTGTATAAAAAATTACGGAGCTGATCTGAGATGTCGTCGTCAGAGCTTGATCGCGATGTCATGGGATGCCCCATACACAGATTATGATCCCATACAGTTCTTAATTTTTCTCTGCTTGTCTTATGATTTTTAATACTGCGAAATGTGTGATACTTCGCTTTTTCCCCCATAATTAAAAATATGGACTTTCTATTGACTGGGTACTCCGCTCATTCTACCATGATAACATATTCTTCCACCAAACCTTAAATAAAGTACATAAAAAATAGTAAAAAATCAACTATATATTTCGACCCGTTACAGTTCCCACTTAATCTCTGATGAACCCAGCTTTAATGATGATCTTTGTATAACATAATCACGGATTAAATTTTTTCTCCGCAGTTAAATTACAGGGAATGTGTTGGACAGTAACTAACCCTTAGAACGTCTTCAGTAGCAAGAGAGTTGTATTGATCTAAAAATTAGTTATCATCCAAATCACTTATCGTAAAGTATATCAGGCATTCCATGTAAATGTAGCAACCCTCATTTTAAAAGTTCGTAAAAATTCTGTGATTCACTGACGACTAAAAAAATAATAATTTTATGGGATTATGTGACTTAGATTTTGAGTTATTAATAATTTTTTACACCCTCTTCGAATACCGAGGTTGCAGAAAAAAGTATTGCAATTCAAAATAAATTCGACCGACAGATTATGTTTGTTCATAGACAAAAAACAGAAATATAAAAAGAAATTAAACTTCCATAGAACTTCAAGTAATGACAATAATAACATTAGAAATCATCCTAAACTGGATATAAATGAAAGAAATATTAAAATAATATTTTACGAAATGCAATATTTTATTGTAAAATACAGTGTTTATATAATAACGTAGCTCTAAATGTCCTTCAAAAACGTCAACACGTCTAACATTCCAATCATATCTCATAATAAGGCAAAAAAAGTTATATTTAATAATAGATCATAAAAAATACGTTTCGACGAACTTCAGAAGTCACCGAATTCAGTCAAATTTTCTAACAGTCGAAGCAAAAACTGTAATCCAGTCTTTTTTTAAAGGGTATCGAACGTTTCTGTACGAGAGAACATTCGTATCGACTGTGAAAATAGGAAATAAAGATCACATGAATTTACTTTTGTCTAGGAAAATTCGACCCTTGATGAAAAATTGGATTACAGATTTTTGTTGCCGACTGCGGTCACATTGCATTAATAGGAAACATGTGCTTAAAGTTTTGGCAATTGAATAACAAAATGCCGATAGTCAATAGAATCTTAATAGGCTTAAGAACAGTCAAGAATTTTTAGGTTTTTACAAACAACTCGCGTCGTTTATGATCTCGGACATCATCTGCTTGTCCTGGAGAGCCGAGCCAAGTTCCTCCTGATCCCACTGAAGATTAACCTTTGACAATCGCGGCTCTTTCTTTCCCGCGACTCTCAATACGCCTCGAGTTTCTATCAACGAACAAAGGCCAACAAATTCCGAAACATCGACTGCGTGAATGTTACGCTTTCGGCAAACTTTTTTGTAGACCTCGTGTAACTGAAATAAGAAAATATTTTTTTAAATCAGATATTGCACATAAAAAGTGTGTTTAATGAAAATTATTTTTTAAATACACACGAGACAAATTATTAAAAACAATTTTACTTTACATATTAGATTTTTGTTATCGGTAAAAAAAAAGGCGTATCAGAAATTTAATACCATAATTTGTTCATGACAATCTTCTGATTATGTAAAAAAAAAAATCAACTGATCCAAATATAAAAAAATTTTGTGTTTTAATTTTTTAATGTTCTGTTTTTTTTTTCTAATATTGATTTTAAACCATGAAATACAATTTTAAAAATACCACGTTGAAAAACAATCTAATTTGAGACACCATTTTTTAAAGAGAATGCACACGCTTCAAAATTCAAGAAAATAGGAAGTTGTTTTAGTCACACGTTTTCATAAATTGATTTTTCAAGAATACTTTTATAAGACATTTTTCAAAGATTTGAACAGTTGTGACTTCTTATGACAAAAAAAGGTTGCATTTTTGCAAACAAATCTTTTGAATATTTTGTTAATCTAAAATATAAAAAAAATCTGTAGTTACCTTGCTAATAGTAACATCTTTGTTCCTTCCCTTGTTGAGTATTAGCATAAGCGAGCAGAGGAGTAATTTCTGTTGCAGCGGAAAGGTGCACTCTTCATGCTCAATATTTTGCGAAGCGCCATAAACCGTATTTAATACTGTAACAACTTCCTTAAGGTCAACCGGCTTCTCATTCGATGTTTGTTGCTTCTTCGGGCTTCCGCAGTTAGTTTCTAAATGACAAATATTCAATGAGTCATGAAAAGAAAAAATACCGACCTACATAAAGCGGAAGTAATATCGCTTGACTAAGCAAACTCACCATTGTCAATTGTCGGCTGCAAAACATCGTTTGTTTTCTGCGATTCAGCAAGTTCGACGACTCTTCGACTAATATCCAAAGCTCTTCTTACATCGCCCGAAATAGCCGCAACTTTTCCAGCCAAAAGTTGCACAGCCATACCGGTAAAAACTTCCGAAACATTTGCATCTTTAAGTCTCTCCGAAATAATATTAACAATTTGTTGTTTGTTGTAAGGCGCAAAATGCATCAATTTAGGTTTCAATTCGCACCTAGCTTGGAGTCTCGGCAAAATACGATCAGTAAGATCAAGAGCATTCGCAATTCCAACGAGCAGCAATTTTGAGTTCGCTCTCGAAGGCCATTCGAATATTGAGTAGAGAACTGATTGCCTTTTGCTGTCCAATTGATCGATCTCGTCCAAAATAAGTAAGATCATTTTGTGCGACGTCGAGAGATATTTTTCTATTACGGTTTTGCTGCTTTTTGCTGATTTTGGACATTGAAATCCTAACTCTTGGATTATCTTTGCGTAAATTGTTCCCGCAGATTTCATCGCTGTGCAGTTTACGTATACAGTTTTGAAAGACGATTTAAATTCAGGTTTAAGGATTATTTTTGAGAGGCAAGCGGTTTTTCCGGTTCCTGGAGGACCGGAAACGTACAGAGAGCCAGAAGTCTTGCTCTCGAGATGCTCGGAAATAAAAGACTGCAATTCGGCTAATTGTTGCTCTCTTCCAGGGAGATTTACAGGGGCTGAGCTGTGAAGAGCTTTTCTAGCATTCTGATACTTTGCTGATGCGAAGAGTCTCTTCGGAGGTAAAGATTCGCCTTTTTCTGGGGAGCTGGTTAAATTCAAACGATCCAGAAGTGTCGATGGCGTTGGGGGAGACTTTTCGGTTTTCTTTTGCTTTGGAGGCGACGATCCGTGTTCATCTATAAAATACAAAAAAAAAGATTTAAATAAAAATTGTAGGAAGGATATTTACAAGCTGTGATTTTATTTTACATCAATAATTGTATATTTAAAAAAAATGAATTGTTTAGGAATATGTAAACATAAGGCAGTTTTTATGTGGATTAAAAAAGTTTATATATACATATATATTTTTAAAGCTTTTTAAAAAATTGAAATTGTCTACAAATTATTTGAGATTTTTACATTTTCCAGATTGGCCAAAATTAAATACTGGCTTTAAAAATTATGTTATGTGCTGAATCAAACTATTGTACAAAAAAAAATGTTGCAACATAAAATGTGAGTTTTTGAATGTACTTTTTCATTAAAAAAATATATAAAGTGAATAGATGAAAATAGAGATTTTCATATATTTTAAAAGTAATCAGATGGGGAATAAAATATTTTCAGAACCTTTAGAAAAAAATCTTTTGATTCAGAGAAATACTCCAGTTTGCCTGCAAGGTATGAAAACATGCAGTAAAGCAAAGAAATATTCCGAAAAATAGCAACATTTTTCAGTGAAAACTAGAGATTTTTAGTGGAATATTTTTTTTACCAGAGAAGATTCTAGTTTATAAAGTTATTGACAACATTTTTATTTTGTTTTGAACTGGTATATCTTCTCTATCTCACATAAATAGTTTATTATTAAGTTGAAATGATATAATAAAAAGATAGAAGTTATACAATTATGGAGAGTAATTTCAAGAGCTGTAATTTTATTTATTTATTTACTTATTTTTTCTCAATAATAGTACACTATAAAAAAAACTTAAATGCTTTCAAGATATATAGAAACATATAGTTTTTAAAGTCTCTAAACTGGTAGTTCGGTTCTAAATGGCTGTAGTATAAAAATTAATGCAGCAATGAAGCTTAAAGCTTGCACAAAAGTTGGGCAGCAATCCATTTTGTTTTCTTTATTTTTTATTTTAACCAGTGGAGCATTTACATGATTTTATAAAGATCCTTTGGGACTTTCGCCATTTAGGTCCTTAATAACATTGGTCATTAGTCCTTAATATCTTTGATTCATTTAATTAAGAACTGAAGATTCTCAGATAAACTTGTATAGATTGTTGAAACGTTGACTCAAAGTGATTTTTTTTTAGACAAATTTACATAGATTTATAGAAAAATTACAAAGATTTTAATTTTAAAAAATTATAGAGATTTTCAAAAGAATATTTTTACCACAAAGGTGTTCAGAATCTATACAATTGCTAGTTGTTTCGTTTAATTTATTAGAAATTGGTAATAAAAAATGTTGAGATTTACAGAGAAAATTACAGATTGTTATTATTTTATAAAAAATTGATTTTTTTTTTCAGTAATCAGAATTGAATTTCAATATGTAATTTGATTCAATAAAATTCTATCATATACATATGAAATATATTTTTAACTAAACCCCTGTTTCTAAAAATTCCATATAAAATTGAAATAATATCTCTTGAAAAGTCTTCAATAATTTATTCAATCACATTTGTCTGATGAAAATTGCAATAAAGGTTAAAATTACAAAATATGTTTCAGTGACAAAATTGGTATTACATCAATCAAATTTCTTTATAGTTCAACAATTGCATTTCCGACTTTAGATCAAATACAAATTTTACCAAACCCAATTATTAATTCTTTATATAAGCTCAACATAGATATATCTACAATTATGATGCATCTTTATATTAAATCTGCAAATCCTGCATTATTATAAAAAATAAATATAAGTACTCAAGCTTTAAAAAAAAAATCTACTGAGATTTTCAGAAATATTTTAACAACAAATTTTCTTGTTTATAGAATTAAAAGTAGTAATTATTATGATTCATTGACATTAAATACATTCTAAATTTTACCTGTACTTTATGAATTATAATTCATCTACAATTGTGATGCATCTTTATATTAATTCTGCAAATCCTGCATTATAATAAAAAATAAATATAAATACTGAAGCTTTAAAAAAAAATCTACACAAATTTTCAGACATTTTAACAACAAATTCTCTTGTTTATACAATTAATAATAATAGTAATTCTGATTTATTGACAATAAATACATTATACATTTTGCCTATACATTATAAATTATAATTCATATTTTCTATATTGTATACATTGACAATAGCTGCGTTCCTTCAGCATACAATGATAAAACTACTGTTGAATCAATTAACTTTCTTTTTAATTAATAATATAATAATTTAATATAATATAATAATATAATAATAATTTTAATAAATAATTAATAACAAATGTTCACCTTGAAATCAAATACAAATTTTACGAATCCCAAGTATTATTTCTTTATATAAGCTAAATATTGATATATCCGCAATTATGATGCATATTGCATAATGCATCAATAGGATTAATATTATTTCACATAATTTAAGTGTAGATTAACATTTTTCATCCATAAAATTAGTATTATGTCATTCAATTTAATTTGTTAAAAATCGCTACATTAGTTTAAACTTTCAAAAATATATGGATGAAAGAAAAATAGAATTTGATGTCTAATTGTAAAACAACTCACCTGCAGCATCGTGAGATATTTTTCTCACCCTCCTCGGTGTATTTTTGATGCATTTATTTTGTACCAAATTTTCAGTATCAGAATCGCTGTCAGACTCGCTGCTGCTGCTAAAAGTCACGATTTTTCCCGAAGTTGGTGTAAATCTTTTGATCGGCGTTGCTCTGAGCGTTGCATTTGTGAAATCCTGCTTTGGTGTATTTTCCTTGCTTCCGTAAAAAGAGCATTTTTTACGTATATTAAAATTCAACGTAGCCTGTACACTCATTGTTGTCGATTAAAAAAAAAAGAATCTCAAAGATGTAACAAATTATTAATAATTATTCCGGCTTTTAATAGAAATTTTATTCTTCGCGTCCGTTGAGAAATCAGATGGCCACAAACTGCGTTGCAGACTGACTTTTTATTTTGTGTTATTCACGAAAAGCACTTCAATTAAATTTACGTGGCTAAATGCACAAAATTGCTTTTCATTTATTGCCACGAAATTGTCGATTGTAGTCGAAAATGATATTCCCAGAGGGGTTGAAATACAGCTGACGTGTACACCAGTTGCATTTACACTGTGGCAAAAAGGAGCTCGGAGTCCTGCAACACAACATGTGCAGCGTGCTGTAAATTTTGCGGGAAGCGGCTCTTTAAACGCGGGAAAAGCTGGGGGAATCGAGATACGCGCGCATGCGCGGATGACTCAGCGCGAAATTATCAATAATCTTTACGAAGCCATAACACGTTACTGATAAGCTATTACGGAAAAAATTATTGACACACTTGCCAGTTGGAGTCATTAGAATTAATATGAATTACATTTACATTTGTGAACAATTACAGGAGCGACAGGAAAATGGTAGAAATATTAAATTCTTTGGTCTTCGTTTGAATGAAGCTTCGAACAAAGATTCGCAAAGATGGCGCTCGAAAATACACGCCTAGTGATTTTCATCATTACCCATAAAAAAATTACAGATTTAACATGAAATGTATTATCCCAAAGGTATGAAAAAAAAAAAATTTCGTGTTTCTTTTTTCACATGTTCGACGAACGAATTATACAGCATTTGCAGTTTACTGTAAAAATTACGGGAAGCGGAATTTTAAACGCGGGAAAAGCTTCTACTTTCTGTTCTTTTGATTGGCGCTGGCTCTGGTTCTTATTGAAGGTAAAATTAATACGGCCATGGACTACATAAGTTTTATTGGAGGTTAACCTACACAGAAATATTTGCAACCACGAAAAAGGGGACGGCATCGCCGCTGTCCCAGGAGCGCCGGTGTCGCTCTCATTAGAACTTTATACTTACATTTGAAGATTTAGCTAAGTAATTCGTCATAACTGAAAATATGTTCACTGTTGTTGGGTATTGAATTTCGACATGATCGGTAAAGGGTTTCGGATTTTATGGAGTTTGAAAATTTTTGTCTTTTTTTGTTTAATATATGCTATAACTGACAATTAGATATCTGGCTTTATCAATCTAACTGAAATTTGGCACACACGTGGCGCAGGTATTAGACAGCTTTGCTTGTGATCATTTTTAAAAAAATTCAAATATAAGATTATTTATTATTCAATTTTGATTTTTTTAGAAAAATGACTGTATGTTCTCTAGATTCCGCAAATTTTTAGCTGTCGAGCTCAATAATTTTTTTACAATAAAGCTAAGGACCTTTATAAAGAAAAGAACCTAAGGAACCTAAAGAACCTAAGTAACGAAAAATTGCTCCAAAAAGCTTTGTTAGGGGTACTTTCAGTGCGGAAATATACGATTTAGAACGAATGGCAAAGGAAAAAATGCGATATCTTAATTTTTTCAAAAGAACCTAAGGAACCTAAGGAACCTAAGGATCCTAAAGAACCTAAGGAACCTAAGGATTCTAAAGAACTTAAGGAACCTAAAGAACCTAAGGGCAACGAATTTTGTAAAAAGAATTTCGAATTTTTTGAAAAAATTTCATTATGCTCTAACTCACGTCAAATCCTACCAAATGAACTGAAATTTTCTACGGACGAAAAAAAACATTAAGCGCTGCTATGTACCAAATTTGGTAATGACAGGCAAAGTAGTTCGAATTTGCGAGTCATAAACGAATACAATCAAAACGCGAACAGGGTCATGTCGTTCAACTCTATTGTAATGACCCACTTTTTCGGTCATTTATGAATATTCGATTTGTTCTCGCGCGAAGAATCGTTTCGCCCGTGTGGAGCACTGAAGTGTTCGGCTCCAGAGCGCGGGAAAGGATATTTTATATGATTTGGGATTTGAATAAATAAAATAATGTTAGAACGTTTTGCACTTGCGAAAAACCCGAATCTCTATCGGAACACAAGATCTCTCATGAACGATATTTACAAATGGAGTGTACAAATACAATTGTTTCTTCGGAGCTCCAAGCCTTCACGAGCTCTCCGGTGATTCGTCACTGGCTGGGTTGTTGATGCCTCCTGGGTATATGTCAGCCAATCCGGTCCGTCGTCGCTACGTCGATTTCTCCTTCTCCGAGGATATAGCTTGCATTCCTTGCCTGCTTGATGTAATAGGAGGACACGAAGATTGGCCGGCACGGTAGATCCAGAGGTAACACGACTAAATATCTTCGTTTCGATATCTTCGTCTAAATAACTCGCGCTAAATATCTTGCAAAACAATAATTTGCGAGAAAATATCTTTCTGTCATGAAAAGATATTCACATGTCGATATATTGTACCCCCTGGCGACGGGGTCCAGGGGCGAAGCCCCGACGGGGGTATTGGGGGGAGCTGTCCCGTTAAAATAAAAAATCTCATGATTAGCGGGGTCCAGGGGCGCAGCCCGGTGGGGGGTTCGGGGGGCAAAGCCCCCGACTTAACAAAAAACGATAATTTCCTTAAGAAAAAGACAACTTTTCATGCATGGGTTGCAAAATATTGACACGGCATAATAATTGACATAACAAAAAAGAATTTTTCTGAATAGGAAAAAGATACAATTTTTCATGCATGCGTTCTAAACAAATTATTACTTAAGTAATTGGATCGATTGGATTGTTACTGTTATTTATTATTTTATTTGTATTTTTCTATTAACGGATTAGTGAATGCGTTAATGAACTTGAAATACCACCTGCGAAGAATGAACTTATACAGCTCACGTTCACTTGATATCTTTCCGTAGTTCGCTTGCTTTCTCTGGCTTGCTATTTAGATGTATTTCGACTGTACGGTTTTATTGGTGTACAGCTGTATTGTCTTGTTGTGACTTGCACTCGCTATGTCATGGAACGGCCATCATTTAAGGGGTTACCAACCTGAAAAAAAAAATCGACATTCCGAAATTCAAAGTACTTCAGGAGTTACAGTCGTTAGAAGTGGGAGTGGCAGAAGGGCGCCGAAACTCAGGCAGCGCTCGGACCGCTACGCAGAACGGTGCGGTACGTAGTTGCTGCCGCGACACTTTCTTTTTCTTTTGCGTTTTTCTCGAAACGACCTTTTTCAAACTGATGTACGCGATATCTCAAGATCTACTGGACCGATTTACCTGATATTTTTACCACAAATTCTTTATAACATTGTTTATAGCGCTACGTAGAGATTTTTTGATTCGATGTCCCGTTTTTAAGTTATAAATTTAATTAACTAAAAATTTTCATGAAAATTCATGTCGTTTTCTTTAAACTACTGCCTTTATTGCAAATAAATTTTTTTTTAATTTCCCTACGTAGCGCCATAGCACTACCTTCGTAAATAAGATTTTTCTTTTTTTTTGTATTTTTCGGACGATGCCCGATTGAGAAATCTTGTACACCATCAATGAGGATCTTGAAAAGAGGGGGCTAATGGATGACTCTTATCTCCGCCATTTTGTAATTTTTTCAATTTTTTAAAAATGTTTTTAAATAAGTTCTTTATTTATGTGAAATAAAAGTGTTTTTTTATAAATTTCATATCTGCGTCAGAAAAAAAATCATTTTTAACCGATTTTTTCGTCCGTTAAAATATTATGTCGGTAAGACATTTTGACACAGTATATTTTGGTAGGAGATATTTTGTCGAAGATAATTTGACGAAGTTCTATTGTTACGTAACCCTCGACTGAATGTCGGGAGAACTCAAAAATTGGCCCCTAGACTCCATGATTGGGCCCCTGAATCAGAGAAGGGTAGCCGGAATAGTAAGATCAGAGATGATAAAATTGAAATAGATTTCTTTGTAGTTTTAACAAAATTTGTGCACAAAAGTACACATTTTTTTTAAATTAATTTTTACAAATATAAACGTTTCCAATTATAGGAAGAAAAACGTACAAAAATAATTTGTTAAAACATTGTATTTCCAGTATACAAAAAAAAACATTAAATTTGACATTATTTATGTCACTTTTAATTCTAATTTAACAAAAAAAAAACATTGCAGATTCGATAAATACCCAAATGTTTATTGTCACTTTACTAATTTAATATAAACACTCTGTTTAAAAAAAAAATAAACAAACAAGCTGATATTAATTGTGACATGAATGTAAAATGTATTCTTTGTTAGAGTCATGTTATTTTGACTTTAACTAGGTACAAAAAATTATAAATCAACTTTTTTCGTTTATGAATGTTACGAGAATGAACATTATGAATATTACTCGGTATCCTATAAATAAGTAGAATACGTATATCAACTGTTTTTCTATCAGTGCGTTAATAATTAAACGATTTGCAATTCTACTTATTTAAAAATGGAGTTTTGAGTTTTATATATTGGTAGCATTGTGTGGCCGGTAAATTTATCGGTAAAAATGCTAAATATATGTTATTTAGCATTTAGTGGTAGATTCTCAACATTACCTTTATAGTTGTAAAAATACCGGTAACATTTTTTACTAAAATGTTACCGTAAAAAAATAACATACTCTTATAGTAGTTAAAAAATTATTAGTGACCTTTTTTTACCATAATTGTACCTTCAAAAAAGTTAAAGAAAACTGCGTTTTTTTACCGGTGTTTTAACGGTCAAATACGGTAAAGTAACCATTCACATTTACCGCCCACATCTCTCAACAAAAATACGCGCATGCGCGGGATGTCTTAATCAGCGCAAAATTGTCGATAAGCATTAAAAAACCAACAGGCACCGAGACTAAAAATGTTTCGCACAAAATTATTGGCAACTATTGTAAAAAATTGGTGGCTTTCATTACCAATAAAACTTATTCACCCGTAATTACTTCCCATACTGATGAAAGACTGTTTGTCTTATGTAATTCGTTTATTCATTTTGAACGAAGTTTGAAGGAATTCCGCTTAGATGGCGCTGGAAAATAAAACAACAGCGCGCTCTATCGTTCAAAATCGAAAGTGAATAACCGAGGTCCGCTTCCGGAGATTTTACTGAGCCTCTTCCATATTGGTCTCAGAAGCGGACGGAGCAACTGGATTTTTAATCCGTCGCAATCGAGGCATTCTAGAGTAATCTAGAAACCTCTCAACCGCCAGGATGAGAGCAAAGGTAACGTACTATCAATTGTTACAATTATTCCAACGATATTATTCGTTATTATATTTTATTTACGTGATTTAATCGACGGACTTCATGCACCGCGCCGATCGACGTTTTCCGAAATGTATTTTTGGCGACACGCGTGTTTGCCTGACTTTCGACACGACGCTTTCACGATCACTCGTGGAATAATACTCAAATGTTTTTTTTGTCTTACTGCGATTAACTAAATATATGTTTTTTTACATTTTTAGTGGCGTAAGAAGAGGATGCGCAGGCTAAAGCGAAAAAGGAGGAAGATGCGTGCAAGGTCCAAGTAGACACGACCATCTTCGACTCTGTAAGTTTATTCACGATTTTTAGTATTCTTAGTTATTAAGAAATTAATTTTTTTTTTTTTGGTATATGAAACTTTGGCTGTGACTTAAATTGAATAGATGAAGGTGCACATGTGCGACTTCAACATTTTTTTTACAACTTTCTTTTCTATCACCAGAAATGTTTGGACTATCTGCTATATATTTATAAGTTATTTTTAAGCATGTCAATGATGTTAAATTTACTCGTTTTGACGATGATTTTTTTTAACTTATTAACTTGGACAAATATTTTTTAAAAAATTTTTTGTGCAATTTTTTGTAGAATTGCAGAATTACCTGCCTACTGAAGTTAACGTTAAAAACATGCTTGACTTATATATTTGTATTTATATATACATATATGTGAGGCATTCCATCCCCTCAGATTCCGTTGACAAATTTTTTTGTGGCATTTTTTTGGTCCAAAAAAGAGGATTTTTTTCTTTCACATTTTTATCAGTCGATTTACCCTGTAAAGTAATTTTTTTCCCCCATAACTTTTGAGTAAAAATGAATTTTGACCAGGTTTAAAATTTTGAAATTTTCCGTAAAATCTAGAACAAAAAACAAGTATTTCTGTTAAGTTCAAAAGTGGGCAGCAAATGATTTCAATTTTTTTTATTTTAAGAAAAATAAAAAACAATTTTCCTAATTTTTGTTCTAATTATGGCTTTATTCAATTTAACTTTAATTATTGGGCATTTTTCTCAAAATATGGGAATTTTTTTTTTCCACTTGTTTTATTCTTTCTTCTTTATACAACAAGCCATCATCGAAATTTTTAATTTTCAAAACTTGGGAATTTTTTTTCTTAAAAAAAGAATAGAAATTATACTTGGCTCACTCTCAAACTACGATGGAAATACTTGTTTTCAGTTCAAGATTTTATGGAAAAAAAATCAGAAACTTAAACCTGGTTGAAATCAATTTAAACTCAAAAGTTGTTGAAACAAAAATTGTTTTATAGCAATAAAGCGCAAATGATAATAATCTGAAAAAAAATATCCTCTTTTTTGGATCAATGTATATTAATAATTTTAATAATGTAGATTAATAATTTTTTTTTGCATATATTAAATTCAACATACAAGCATGGTGTGAAATTTTCTGCATAATATAGTCAACTATACTACATAAAAAAAAGTATAATAATCGAATACTGTAAATTGTACAACTTGGGTATTAGATTGACTTTAAGGGAGCATATCTACAAAAATAACAATGAATACTGTACACTGCATTAATTTTCAAAACCTTTTTAAAATAAAAGTTTTCTAATTGGATCAAATAGAAAGAAGTCTGGTTTCGCCAATATTTGTAGTTTTTTTTTTACTGCCTTTTGGGTCATTTAGCTTCATTAACTTCAGAATTAGTTAAAGAAAGACTTGATATACAACAAAAAATAAATTTTAATGTAAATAAGTTGCAACTTCCCCAAACTCTCCAAAAGTTTTTCAGAAAAGCAAATTTCCTGAAAGTATTCATATAGGATTCCTGAAGGAATCCTGTGAATACTTTTTATTTTGTGGGAAAGTTGCAATTTTGTTACAAGTATTTATTGAAATAGGTGTAGGTGAATAATTTTAACATGAACTTAATTATGTTTCAGCTGCCTGAATAACTGTGTGAAGCCTAATTGCCTTCAAGAACCAACATGTGCAATCTACATGCTCAAAGGATAATTTCTTTTTTACATCATGGACCAGAATCCTGTGGATTCTACCAACGCGATGCAGTTATTCCTGCAGAGATTTCTCACTTTAAAAAAGGACTGTCTTGACTGGTTTAATAAAAAAAAAAAAAAACTACTCACGATAGAAACAATTGTTACTTTTATTGTTAATATCTTAGACCAATATTCCAAAGTTTCCAATCCTCCACTAGATAACTATATTATTTCAGAGAATCCAATAAATCACGTGATAATTTATAGAAGTATTCAGACGTTTAATACATTTAATTCAATTATTATCGAGATAAATGTAATAAGTAAATAATAATCAAAAATATTTAATTCGTCACTTAGACCAAATTCACCGTCGTGATAACTGAGTCGTCTTCTTATTAAATCGAAAGTTTTCAAAATGCTTTGATGCATTATTTCTTCCATAAAGCAGATTCCATCCTAGCAAAACATGTAATTCAAATGCATCATTTTTTTCTTTAAATAAAACATAAATTAAACATATCGCTGAGCCATAAAACAAAAAGTATAATAATTTAAAAAAATAAAATTTGATTTGTGGCTACATCAGCTATATTTACTTAAATTCGCTTTGATACACTTGAAGTTTGTTTTTCATCAAATTGGGTATAGATTAAAAATCTGAAACTACTTCATATAAAAATGTATATTCTTTCAATATTTTTTTTACGTAATAGGATCAATTTTCAGAGAATTATATCTAGAGAACTTAACTATTTTACTTGAAAAATTAGGTCTAATAATCCAGAAACATTTTTTTTTCTCCGTTCGACAATCCAGGAAATCTCGGGATTTTTTAGAATAAATCCTTACTAAGATATCCTGGTGTCGCAACTTGATTGAAGGCCCTGTGATCCACGTGCGTTGTTTTTAAAAGAATAATGTTTTTTAAAGATTAATCCATAATTAAGCGATAATTAAACAAAGATGCAAGCTTTGCATATTGCTTCCTCATGATCTTTGAATGTTTACAAAGCTACCTCAATGAGAATGTAACTTTATCTATTTTTGCTTCCTCATAGAAAGCTTTGTAAATATTCAAAAATCATGACGAGGCAATATGCAAAGCTCTACTTTGCACCCTTCTTTTAAATAAATAAACAAATAATGAATATATATCCATTTCTTGCTCTCTTCTCAAATTTCAATTGACTTAGTGTCTGTTGGCCTGAGTAGAAGGAAAACGTTAATTTTTTAAAAAATTCAAAATACGGTAAAATCCCTTTATCGATAATCACCAAATTTGGTACATACCAGTGCAGAGTATTATTTTTCGTCTGTAAAAAATTTCAGTTCATTTGGTGAGATTTCATGTGAGTTACAGCAAAATGATCATTTTTCGAAAAATTCAAGGTCTCATAAAAACCGAATCTATTAGCCGATTGATCCCAAATTGAATACTAGACATCCTTTGACATAGTTTTATTTGTAAAAAAAAATTATTTAGCTCGATAGCTAAAAAATTCCGCCAACTACAGCGCGGGCTGACATTTTTCGATAAATCCAAATTTGAATCAAATTTGGACAGATGTTTGAATTTTTTTGAAACTTTTCACAAACAAAATTGTCTAACTGCTACCATATATGTGGTACATTTCAGCTCGATTGTTGAAGTGGTTCTTGAGATATGAAAATTTGAATATTGCAATGCCGCGGCCACACATACACACCGGACAACCGGACATTTTTTGTAAACCACTTTTCTGGACGTTTTAGACAATTCTGAGTGTCCTGACATGAAAATCCTCGAAAATTTGTATAAACGACGTAGCATACGGTTACGAAAAACTGTTACAAACAAGGTAGCATCATATTCTGATTACGTACAATGTTTTGGGAAAGCTAGAGCGAAAACGTAAATTTTTTTATAAATTCGATACACGAAAAATCCAAATTGCTTTATCGATTATCACCAAATTTGGTACGTACCAGCGCTGAATGTTTTAGGTACGGTTATATCTTCTAGTTACTGTAGAAAGTTTCAGTTGATTTGCTGAAATTTAACGTGAGTTAGAGCAAAACTTATATTTTTTGAAAATTTAAAAATCCCATCAAAACTGAACGGTTTTATCGATTTCGTCAAAATTTAATACCAAAGGTCACATCACTTTGTTCAATTTTAATACGAAGTTTCAGCCCGCTAGCTAGAAATTTGTTCGAGCTACAGCGTTGGACATATTTCAAAATCTCAACAATCTCATAAACATGAAATGCGTGGTATGATTTTTATAAAATGTATATCGAGTGAAAATTGGCCAGTACTGTACATAGCATTAAAATTTGAGCCGATTTTGTCGGATAGTTCGCAAAAATGATGGTAATATGAATTTTGGAAACGACTTTCATCGTTTTCTCGATGTTTCAAATCATTTTCAGTGTTCTGACATGAACATCTCCAAACTAATATTTTTCATGAGAATGCTTCGTTTAAGAGGAAGCGAGAATCAGTGTGACTACCAAAAATTTAGGGAGAATATTTCGCTCTTAAAGTAGAATTAAAAGAACAAGCATGTTTCAAAATAAGAAATTTAATTTATGATTTTTCTAAAAATTCACTTTTCAGTCCTCCGTGCAGATAAGCGAACTTTTCGTAAACTGTCGCCTCGTCAAATACCGCATTTTCCCGATGTCGTACTGAAAAATTTCGTTCAACACTCGAGAGAAAGCTTGTTTTTTAGCTTGCCCAATGTTGAAATGTACTATTGTTATGACTAAATCATTTTAAATTGCGCAAAAACCCGTTTTCTTATTAAATCAGAAATCTTTTGAAAATTTCTATTTTTTTTTGCACGCGAAGCAGACTTTATATCCGACGAACATGAAGCTCTAAAAAATCTGAAAAAAGTACATTTATCGCATAATCATCTACTGACCGTGTTTTTTTTTAATTATAAATTTTAGCTGCAGGGAAACATAAATACGACAAGATATATTGGTACTTTGCCCAAGATCAAACAATATGTAATAAAGGTGTCTGGCTGAAGAGGCGGCCGCGGCTGACGAATAAACATAACCTCTTAGAAGAAAAAAAATCGTGAAAATGTGTAGCCGTGCTTCGCGATTGTTATCGTGCGCAAGTAAAATTCTGTACAGATCATCGACATCATACACATGTAGAGTTGTCGAGCCCCGAAGAATTCTCCAAGTGCGAGGATATTCGACAGATAATTTTCCAAAGAAATCTGTGGACAAGATCGACGATGTCGTGGATGACGATGAAGAACGTAACCTCTCCGGTGCTATCGGTCCGCAATATCAAACATTTCGGGATGAAGATGCGCCTGTTATTTTCGATGTCGACGAGGAGAAGAAGAAAATGATCGATCTTGAGGAAATAAACGCTTTGCACGATTTTCGCGATCCATACGAAGGCTTAAATATGAACCGTAACTATGAAACACAAATTATGAAAGCCAGTCTTTGACTTTGTACCAGTTTCTGACCACAGCAAATTATTCTTTTTTTTTTTTATTGAATGCTTATCATCACGATTATTTATGATACTCAAACATTAGTTAATTTAAATATGGTGTTCCCTAAATTTTTAATAATCCAACGTAATTTTCTTTATGTATTGTCTCTGTATATTATAAAAATATCTCGCCGGCACCGCCGCTGCGTAGGATATAGGGCATTTCTTGTGAAATGGACATCTCAAGCTCGGATTTTTTCAAGTCCCCAAAGGGCCTCTCAAGCCCAGATTTTTTCAAGTCCCCAAAGGGCCTCTCAAGCCCAGATTTTTCTAAGTCCCCAAAAGGGCCATTAAGCCCGGATTTTTATAATATAGAGATATAAATAACGGGGGTTTGGCGCTCGAAAAGTGGGGAGGGGGGCGAGGCCCCCTAGTACATAAGTAGTTGTATATAAGTAATAATAATAATGATAATAACAATAGTAAGAGTATCAACTTTAATATACTACAGAGTACTTTACCTAATTTATGAGGAATTAACAAATACACAGTAAATATTTGATTCATCTCTTTCGATTAGTCTGATAACATTTTTTTTTGTTATTTCACTTGTTTAAGAAAAACTTTTTTTTTAATCCAAGGCTTTAATATTTTATCTAATACCTGATTTTTTTAGATTGATTAATTAGGACCATAATTTGTGTTTCCCAAAATAAAAAAAAGTTTGTGTGTAAGAAAAAATCTTTAAAAATCAGAAAAAGTTTAACTGCACTCGTATCGTGATATACTATTTTTTAATAGGAGGAATTCTGATTTCGTTATCGGTAAAATTGCCTCGAAGTCTGTAAGTGATCGTCGAATTTTGATTATTTTTGTTTTCAAGGGATTCCCAAATGTTCATAAGTTATACCAGTTTGAATTTTTTTTTATTCTTAAAAAAGTATCCTTTTTTCAATGTCAAGACGCTTATTATCGGAGATATCAATTGTTTCATCATGTTCTGCGTGCATACCAATATTTTTTATAAAGCCCGGTTTCTAGAAAACACTATCTCTGCAATGGCATAGCAGTTTAAATTTGGGAAATAATTAAGTTTTAATTGAAGGAAAAAAAATTGTATTCTATAAAAGAACGATGTAACTCCTTTTATTGTTATACTAAGCATTTTATGAGGGGTTCTGTGAATTATCTGCCTGTACGTAATACTTATACGTCCGTGTTACTTATTTTCATACTTTAAAGTTTAAACACTTTTTTTTTTTACTTTCTTTATGTATTCTTTATGTATTTTGTTTCATGGGGATCCCATGAAAACAAAAATACTCAAAATCCGGCAATCACTTACAGACTTCGAGACAATTTCCCTGATGACGAAACCTGAAGTCCCATTTAAAAAAAAAAAGTTTTTGTTGTTTTTGCCATAAAATATGGCTTGGAATTACACAATTAATTCGGGATAATTTTTTTCTTGTTGACCATGAATAAATGCCATTTTCGTTTTTTAGTGATTTTGATACGATTAATCGCTTCCGAGATATTACAGATTAAATGAAAAATGAAAATATTGGCACATACCGGCAATTTTTTTATTTTGAAATTTGGTGCATCTATTGATACCACTAAACATGAATTTTAGAAAATTTTTTTTTTTTTTTTTTTTTTTTGCGTTATTCATATGGAATGCCTTATATAATTATACCTGTGATACTTCATCTTGGATACTTTTTAGTACTTGGAGTGCTTGTCTGTAAACAATATATGATATCCATAAGATTAAATTTCTTTACTGATGCAATAGCTATAATAATATTTTGAAAAAATTGATCTTAAGTGCGATTTTAAGATAGAAGTTACAATCAAAACTATAATATATACAATATATCTTCTAGATTTATTAGGATTGTCTTTTCAGGTGGAATCAAAGGCGTATACGACATCGAAGACCTGGTAGATCTTTTAAGGAAAGACAAAGCCAAAGAGATATTCGTGGTTTCAGTACCCGAGGAAATGTCGTACGTCGATTATGTCGTTGTCGTAACAGCAAGATCGTCAAGGCATTTGAGCGCCCTCGCAAATTTCGTTCGAAAAGTTTACAAACTTAAAGCAAATTCGACGGATATATTACCGAAAATCGAAGGTGCCAATTGTAAAGATTGGATTGCTCTGGATCTCGGTAAATATAATTATCTCACAAAAAGAAATTGTTAACATTAATTTGGAGAACCATATAATTATTAAATTGTCTTTTTCTGATCTCTAGGAAATATAGCTCTTCACATATTTTCGAAACATGGGAGATATCATTACGATCTCGAAACATTGTGGACTGTTGGAGGGAAATACGACACTGAAGTGAACAAACCAAACGCGGAGGAAGAGTTCGAGGAGAGATATAACAAATTTTTGTCGGGACTTCGGCCAGCAGACGAGTAAAGCTGTAAAGTTTAGATATTACGTATTGTACATTAATTATATAACGAGTACTACTGTTTAACATTCGCCTCTTGAATACAAGTTACTATTAAACCAAGTTCGAACAGTCATGCCAATTATTCTCAAGCATATAATGCTGTGCCGCCGGGAAACGATTTTAGGTTTTTATATTTTTTCAGTAAATTCTGTGAGGCATACAATATGCAAGATTTGAAATTGTGTATATAAAGTTTCAATTTCAAATATTTTCGATACCCTCTTGAGATTCTGGGAACAAGCTGGCAACCGAACCTATAAAAATATCGTTTTCAGTCCGCCGTGCTGAAAAGTTCACTCTTCGCAACCAGTTGTTTGCAACTATTCCGTCGTCATACTGAAAAATTACGTTCAACACTCGAGAGAGAAACTTTTTTTTAGCTCGTATGATTGTAGAACTTACTTTCGACGCATACTACAAATCCACAATGGCTAAAAAAAAAAAAAAGTTCGACTACGCTGAAATGACTACATTTCATGCCTGCAACGTGAGTGGAAAGTTGCCGTTTCTTTACCAGCGAGACAAAAAGTAGCAGAGCGAAAGGAAAAGAGCTTCCAGAGGGGAAAAAAATTGTATGCTCAGGTCGAGTTCGGCTTGACTAATTAATTAATTAAATCTGATAACTAACTAAATAACTACTTTACTAACTCAACTAACTGGCTAAGTAACTAACTAACTAACTAGAAATAAAAAATATGAATTTGATCGCAAGAGTACCGTTGCAGGTCTAAAAATAGGGTCAATTCCAATATACAGTAGTCGGAAAAAGGTGTCGTGTGCCACTCGGCCGAAGCGAATTTTCACCTCACATTCATAATGTACTATTTTGTAACACATGTATGAAAAGTGCCAGTTTATGTACCGGTAGGCTGTAATATAAAGTGCCGCTTTTCGAGAAGGCGTTGCATATGTACTCAAGGCGTATTATAAATACTGTGCGCATGAGCAAATCCATCCGTTCGTACTTAATGTCACACCCGGCCGGCACATAAACTGGCACCTTATGCATTTGTACCACAAAATATTATGCGATACTCGCACGAAAAAGCGGACTCCAGGTGGTAATTGTGAAGTAGGCAAATCTCGCCTTCTCTTGCGCTACAAGCGTAAGAGAAGCCTTTTCTTTTTCGCCTTGTGTCGTTGTAGCGTCCGATTCGTTTCGATCATCCAACTTCCCAACCTTCGTCTAAAGTCCTCTTTTTCGCACTAGTATCGCAAAGTACTATTTGTACCTAGTACTGAAATGTACTATTTAGACATCATAAACAATAATTTACACGCGTCGTCTTATGTTACTCGCCTTAAGATAGTACCTTCACCAAACCATTCCCGAATTTTGATAGCATATTCGCGTCATGCTCCTAAAATATTCTCGTCTTTTTTTTTTACTTCTGGCATGTCGAGTAGATTTTGAAGAAAACGTTTTGTTTGTGGTTGTTTCGTATAGAAGATACATGCAAACGATGCCAACTTCAAGTGTTAATATCACAACTTATGGTTCGTAGATTTGATCTACATTGCAATGATGTTTAGATAGTTTGTTCAATACGGTGGTTAAAAAGAAATCGATTTTTTTCCGCAGGTCTCAACGGAACGGCTCCAATGTTGAATAACGAGCACGCCAAGTTTTACCTACTCCATGAAGGTACCACCTTATACAACTCCACTTTAGGCACATATATCTCAAAACCCATGTGGACAACAATTAATATAAAATTCTTTAAAAAATGCTTGTTTATTTTTGTCATAAGTATCAGCGATTTTCAGTTGCAATAGTTCCAACTTAATATACACCGAAAAATCTTTGCACCAAACGATCTCTTTGGTGTAGAGATCTTTCAGTGTACAGTTTATTCCGTGCACGGATTTTCGGCGTAGAGATTTTTGGTGTACAATTTATTCGGTGTAGAGATTTTCGGTGTATAGTTTTCGTGTAGAGATTTTCTTGTCAAGTTTTTTTAATATAGGCCTGATACGGTTCCGATATCAACCGTGGCCGAGAACAACGTTGCGGGAAGGTTCAGCTGTCTTTCTCGCACTTCGGGCGACCTGAGAGAGCATGTAGCACGCATGTAGCACATCATAACTCTCTTACTCTGCATTCTCCAATTTCTTTCATTGCTTCCTCAAATTGCATCCCCCACTGTGAAGGCTGACCAAGCAAAGTATTTTAAATATCATAATCAGAAAAACCCACTTTACATCTACGTTACTCCGAGACTCTGTACAAATCTATATCTATATACAGCTGGACGAAGACCATCAATTAGTCCATATACACCGTTCTGCAAGTAGAAGCGTCCGTGTCTCGAGCAGCCGAGCTCGATATAGTGTAACTCTCTAATACGCCGGACACTTGTAATACGGTCACATCCTCTCCTTCTCCTGAAACCTCCGTCTTTCCCCTTCCCGTCTACTAATAAGTTATATGCGGCATTTCAGGCTAAATCGACAGAGTCGTTCGTACTTGAATGTTGTGAATTTAAAGACAACCTAGAGATATGAGATATATTTGCAGACTGAATACTATAATATTTCGATATTAGAATTTATTCATACTGACAACTGGACAAAGGGCCAAGAAAAAAGTGCCGAATCATTAATGCAGTTGCTCTCCTACATGCTAGTGTTAGTTAAATCAGTGTTAAATTTTTACCTAATTGCATTCCGAAGATATAATATTAGTCTGATTATGACGAGAATAGTTTATTTCGATTATTGATAAATACGTTAATGATTGACCGCGTAGATTTTTTTAATTGTATGCGTTGTTTAAAAGATAGAATCATGTATATGCGTAATGTTCCATAGGATGATTAAGCAAACGATTGTAATTTTTTTTACAAAGAATAAACATCTCTCCGGCCAATCAATAAAGTATCTCTCGATAAATAAAATAAGTTATTGCTCGTCATAATCGGACTAGTATTATTGTTTTTTTTTTCTAATATAAAACTGGATGACAAAGACATCTCATCAGACATTTGTATATATCAGTGTATTTTCTTTTCAAACCGTAGCTGTAGATGTATTTATATATGAAGAACACATGTTGATGCACAAGCCACTTTCTTCTGAATAGTCAATAGATTCACCACAATTTGTAAAAACTCTTTTCATGTCGAAATGGATGGATGACCCTTAATTATTTTCATGCAGTGTTATTTGTAACGATGACAAATTGACGTTATTACAATCATAAACGTTTCCAATATACATGAAGCTTTGTACAATCACGATTGAATGCAGAGAAAAAAAAAAACTTTTTATTTTACTGTTTACTTTCTTAAGTAATGATTCTTTTTTCGTTCATTATTTTTACAGCAACTGAATTTTTATTTACAAAAGATGAAAGAGGAAAAAGAATGCCGCTGAGGCTACCATCGATTATAATAAGATCATTATCGTTTTATTTTTTATTAAGAAAAACAACGGCAACAACAGATGGTGTTTTGCGATCCGCCCCTAAAAAGTTGGTGTTTCGCGATATATCGTTGACTCGATACATTTATAATCGCATTTCAAGTCGAATTTATGTCGTCTTTTTTCGTCCTGTGATTCGATGTCGCTGTCGTCAGGAACATGGACTGGAACCCAAGTAAACCTAAAATCTTCATTACTTTTTTGTTAGTTTTATTAGAAGTAACCGAAATACCACGAAATGAGTAAACAGGTTGTTTTTGTAAGGTAGTAGCTGCTGTTATAAACAAAACTTCTTAAAATCTTATCGAATTTTAAATATCAGAGCTGAATTTTTAGAAAGAAAATCAATGAAAAGTCTATCTAAAAGAAAAGTATATGGGGGATTCCAGCTGAATTTTTTATGCTCTGACCCTGATCCCTTTCAATAATTTTGACAATTTTTTTTTTCAAAAAGTATTTTGAAAAAGAATAGACACGTATTTTTTTGTTTGTACCTACGACCAATATTTTCGTCAGACAAATTTTTGTAAAAATTTGAATTTATCTGTGTTTATATTTCTTTAATGGTCAATATTTTGGGAATGACCTATTTTATGGAAAAATGTTCCAGATGAAATTTGTTTAGTTTGCAAAGAGCTACATAATGTATATAAAAATTTTTAATTTAGTTTTCCTAATATTGTTATATGTCGTTACACAACAAAATATCGTTTTGCAAAAAACCGCCACTTTTAATCATTTTTATATACTTACAGATCTGTTTCAAATTATGAAACTTTTGAGAGCTTGTGCAGAATGGCAAGATTTTGTTATGAGAAGTTCTACGCAATTGAAGCTTTTTTAAATATCCTGAATTATTACGTAAATTAATACGTAAAACTTCAATTCCATAGAATTTTCCGAAAAAAATTCCTGCCAGCCTGCGAAAAATTCCTTCGAAAATTTCGTAATTATCAACAGAATTTTTATGTAAATATATAAAAACTATTAAAAATGCTGTTTGGAACAGGGATTGAACCTTTTTTGTAACGAGATAATTGTGTGTGACGTAAATGTTACGTTATTTTGCGGCATTGTTACATATATTTTTCTCCGACCTGTGATACTTTTAAGCGAGAAATAATTCAGCACTACACACAAGTGATCTTATTTCGATACTACGACCCCCAGCGCGCTTCGCGCACCAATCGCCCCGTGTCGTGGTGTTTGTAAATATTCCTTTCGGAGTTCTGTAAATTTTATAGATTTGGTTTATTCTCTAGACGGGGGTCTCATGGGGAACTTAGAAAAATACGGGCCTAGAAGGGGGCCTCATGGGGAATTATAAAAATTGGGCCCTGGAACTTATGAAAATTCGAGCTTGAGGGACGCTTAGGGGGACGGACAATTAGAAAAATTCGTACGTTGTCATTTGACCCCGGCCAGCTCGATTGTCCTACACGGCGATGGAGGCGAGATACTTGTATAATAAAGAGAGAACACGTTATTTCGTGACATATAAATTTTACATCACTATTATAAGATTTCCTATAAACGTGCTTCAGCCAACTTAAGAAAAAGACCGTCCTAAAAATGGTCGAAAAACTGGAGCTGAAATGTCGCATATTTACATATATGCACCATTCCAAATCAATTCATTTGATCATAGCCCTGACCCTCTCGGGATCAGTTGACTAATTTTTTTTGGGCATATTTTGGGTCCAAAAAAGTGATTACTTTTTCAGATTTTTATCGCTTGTTTCACCCTATAAAATAATTTCTTTTTCCATATCTTTCGAGTAACAATGAATTTCGACTGGGCATGAATTTCTGAAATTTTTTTCCATAAAATCTGAAACTAAAAACATGTATCCAGCATATACTTCGAGAGAGGGCCAAGAATAATTTATATATATTTTTATTTAAAGAAAAAGAAAAATGTCCTAATTTTGGTTCTAACTGAAATGGCTTTTTTCTTACAAGACAGAAAGACACGAGTTCTTCTTTCCTACAAGAAACCGTCATTAAAATTCTTAATTATCAAAATTTAGAAAAATAAAATTTGAGAATTTTAAACCTGATCGAAATTTATTTTTACCCAAAATTTATGGAAGAAAAATGTTATTGAGTAAAACAAATGATAAAAATCTGAATGAAAAATCTCTTTTTTGCACAAAAGTATGCAAAAAAAATCGTCAACTACATCCGAGGGAGCTAGGCCGATGACCAAGTGAGTTGGAATGCCCCATATACACATATACACTATGTTTATACACTATGTATGTCTTCTAGTGTAGCACCTATTGCTATCAAGACTCGCGGTAACGACACTACGCCAAGTATCTCCAACGCCATCCCCTCACGAGCGTCTAATTGTTACCCCTTTAATTCTCTACAGCAACTGCATATGTATGTCTCTCTTATTGTATCTATATATAAGTAACCCGGTCTGCTACACATGTCCTTTTATCACGGTCCGCCGGCCTCGCCTTATCGAGTTATCTCGGCGTAGTGACACAGCTTGAGTAATAACAGTCCAATTACGTCCCAAAACGGTTTTTTCTTCTTCTTCTCTTGCCCTCTTTATCTGTGTTTCTCTAAACTACGTTTAAAACCTGCCAGGTGTTCTCGAGCTACAAGTCAAGGCTATGCGGTATTGCACAATCTTATATTCTTTTATTTGGGATCCCCTCTTCCGTTCCGACGTATCGAGCCGCGAGAGACCTATCTTCTCGCACAGAATTCCTCTCATTCTCTTTTATCTCTCTCTCTCGCTCTCATCGTATTCACCGTTCGTTTGCGACTCCGCAGAGCGCATGAATTTAACTTTTTTAATATACACGCTAATACGCTTCTTCGCCGCTAGATGCGTTAAGTAACAGCGCTATCGAGTTATCCTTTGTGCATCTCTGGAAGAATAGAACGAACTGTCAGCGCCACAGCTGGCTGAAATCATACCGAAAATACCCCAGGTTTATTTTCTGTCTTATGAATTGAATAACGAATAATTATGGAGGGGGAGAATGTTGATAAAGACCGAGAGAATTTTGTGGCGCGGAGAGCACACGTACGATTGACGCACTCTTGAAGCGTCGGTGGACGCGAATGGAACTCCTTATTACTACTAGTGACACAACTCGACACTGAGGAGACAGTCAGTTGTTTTTTGTTTTCCGTTCTGTGGATTATACTTTAGACTGTGCGGTGCTTGTGTGGTATGAGTTAGGTGCTACGACCTAACTATGGATTTGAATTATTTATGCGGGCTTACCAAAGTGTCTGTATAAAGTGAGCCCCTGACCAATCCCCACTTCGACACGAGGATATCGTTGAATCATCAGACAACGTAAGTTTCATTGTTTTTAATCGTTTAAGGATCGCGTATGCTTTTACTGTTAATAGTTTCGATCGGAATTTTAGTACTTATTGTTTTTAATCGTTTTACGATACTGCGAATATTTTTTTTTACTTATAATAATAATGCCAACAAAGAAATTGTTAGATTTTTAAGAATCTTGATATATGCACTTCAAATTAATTTGGTGATTATTTTGTAAAGATTTTTTTGAACGATTTTGGATCTTCATTCAAAAGATTTTTTTTTATTAACCGGATTATGATGATAATAACAACGTTAATTTCGAATAATAGTAATAACATTAATAATAATAATGGCAAAAGGCAAATTGGTTTTTTTAAAAGTTACTTGATTGTTAGAAAAGTTTTATTTTTTAATTGAAATTATTTAGGTGATTGTTTAAAAATAAATTTCGCACAATTTTGGACAGTTGACAAATTTTTGTTTCCTCATAGAAGAAGCTTTGATTTCGTAAAATTGTTTTTTTCGAGATTTTCATGGCAGTAAGTTCAAAATAATCCAAAAGGTCGAGAAAATTGGTTTAGGAAAATGCAGGTGTGTGTGTATGTGTGTATGTATTTGTGCAGGTTTCCTTGTAGCGCGTTAACTGTCGTAATTTCAGATGTATCTTCTTGAAATTTATCATGCAAGTGGACAGCCATACAACAGTGTTCGGGATTGTAGTTGACGCGAATCGGTTGAAAAATTCAAATTTTACGGCATTTTGAAAATTTTGAAAAAATTCTTTTCACGCTATAACTTTCGCCGATTAAGAGATATCGGGCTAAAATTTTGTACGTAAATGGACTACCATCAAAACATGATGTGTACCAAATTTGGCGAGAATCGATGGAGTGGGTCTAATTTTACTGCAATTTCAATTTTTTTTTAAATGTCTGCAAAGACTTCAACTCCTGTAAATTCTGAGATATTCATGATGAATTTAGTCAAAGGAACGGTCGATATTACGGCAAATTTCGATTTTGGTGAATAAAAAAGAAAAAGATGCCGTCAAGAAAAAAAAAATGTTGAAATTTTTCGCAGATTTTGCTTAAATATGGTTCACATATGGATCACCTAAATTTTATAGCATTTTGAATTTTTGGAAAAATCTCGTTCGCGTACTAGCTTACACAAATGATGAGATGCCGGCTTCAAATTTGATTCACATATGGACTATCATGGAACAAAGTTTGAGTGAAAATTTGACGCAAATCGGTCGAGCAGTTCAAATTTCATGACATTTTGCATTTTTTTTTTAAATGTCCTTCAAGCTCAAACAATCCTGCAAAGTAGAACCTTGCAAATTGCTTCCTCACAATTTTCTATCTTGACAAAGCTTTCTCTATGAGGAAGCCAAACTAGAGGCCTCATAGAGGTAGTTTCGTAAAAAAAAAAGTTTTGTCAAATATACAAAATTGTAAGGAAGCAATTTTTTGTTTTTTTTTTCGCTTTGAGATCAAGTTATGATGGTAATAATATCATTTATTTCGAATAATAATAATAATAACAATGTCAAAGGATAAATTGGTTTTTAACAAATTGTTTAATTTTTGAGAAAGTTTTAAATTAAAATTAATTCAGCGATTTTCTTAAAAGTATATGTGATTTTGGATTTTTTTTAAACCAGATTATGATGGTAATAAGAATATTTATTGCAAACAATAATAATAGTAATATTAATGCCAAAAGCTAAAATGGTTAGATTTTCAGAAAAGTTGATATTCGGACTTTAAATTAATTTGGTGATTATTGTAAAAAAAAATTTTGAAAGATTTTGATTTTTCTTTCAAACGATTTTTTTTACCATCAGTTTATGATGATAATACGAACATTTATTTTTAATAATAATAATAATAATGTCAAAGGATACATTTTTTTTAGGAAGCTGATTTTTGGACTTTAAATTAGTTTCGTGATTTAAAAAAAAATAACGACTTTGGGTTTTTTGTCTTAAACTTTTTTTTTAAACGGCATTATAATGATAATAAGAAGCAATATTAGTTAAGCTATTAAACTTTAAAAAATTAGTTTATTAGTAACTATTTTGCTTTCAGCATTATTATTATTATTATTATTTAACATTCATGTATTCAATATCTTCAATATCGTTGATTTTTAATTGAGGTTTTTATCCGTATTCCTAACAATTGGGATTCCCATAGAAACTTGCTTTTGATCCGGAATGTACGTGATTTTATTTCATCACGTTAATGAAAAAGCAACGTCGAGGTGAGTCACGTTGCGATTAATGATAATATCACCTAGGCGACACGGCCAGTTGATGACATTCTTAGACCCCGATTTTTAGACCGGCGTCTGCTGATAAGACTCAAATATTGGAAAAACGTGAAATTTGTGTCGATTGATATGGTAAAAAAATGACAAATTTTAGAATAACAAACGCGTACGTTATTTTAAATAATTTTTTAATGATACAATCAAATACGCTTCTTTTTTATTTTTTTTTATTTACTGATTTGTATTATAAATCTATCGACTGCTATTGTAAAAATTTTACATTTTACAATAACAATCAATAGATGAAACAATTTTTTTTCAACGATAAGAAAGTATATTTTTTATCGCTACAAAAATTCCAGAAATTCCACCTGATTGATATTTCTCAACGGTATTTTATAAGAATACTAATTCATGTACAAAAATTCAAATGTTAAAATTGTAGAAGTATCATTTTTAACAATATTTTCTACATTGTTTCCTCATAGAGGAAGCTTTGTTTTCGCGAAAAACATTTGTTTCCAAATTTTCATGCCACAGCATACTGAGAATGGTCTAAAACGTTGAGAAAAGTGGTTTAGAAAACATGTCTATGCGTGTGCGTGCGCGTGTGCGTGTGCGTGTGCGTGTGCGTGTGCGTGTGCGTGTGCGTGTGCGTGTGCGTGTGCGTGTGTAATAGAGCCGCTAAATTCAAATTGCCACAACTCAGGAACTACTCAACCGTTTCATTTCAATTTGTTGTGCCATATCCAAAGCTGCAGTCAAGTGTCTCATTGTTATACATTTTATAAAAATCAATTGAAGCATTTTGAATTTATGTAATTTTCAAGATTTTGAAAAATATCTGTGAACACTAACTCGAACAAAAATTCCGAGAAATTGAAAATTTTATAGAAATTCGAGAAGGGATCAAGTTACTCATCTTAAATTTTGTATAAAACTCAAGCAGAGGGTGTCAATGTGTGATACTAAATTTGGCAGAAATCGATAAAGTACTTAAAATTTTATAGAAAATTCAATTTTCGTAATTTTTTTGAAAATGCTATAACTCAAGAACGAAATCAGCAACTGATCTGAAATTTTGCATAAATCATAAAAAGAATGTTTCAATATTTGACACTGAATTTGGGCAAAATCGATAAACTAGTCAACATTTTATAGAAATTTGCATTTTCATAATTTTTTTCATAACAATTGCAAAGTCGAATTTTGTTTCATAATTTTTGATCCACCATCCACAAAACTTCCTCTATGAGAAAGCCAAAACTAAAGAACGTAGTCATAGAGGAGAGTTTGTGGCAGGCTAAAAAAAATGAGTAAGCAATGTGCAAGGTTCCACTTTGCAACCTTTTTTTTTGTATAAATGTAACCCCAAAATTGTTTGGCCTCGAAATCGGAATTTTTTTATATCTTTAAAACATCGGTTATAAATACAATAGATTGTATGAGATTTTTTTTATACAATTGTTTTTACCGATGTAAAAAATAAAATACGTTTTTATTTTGCCTGAAATCCGTGGAGCTCCGAATTGACATTAAGCTTTTATGTGCAGTATAGTGAATTTGTATTACGACAGTATAAATAGAATAAACGTTCCATTCAACTTCCAAACAGATTGTTCGTCCCGTTTTTGAGAGCAATCAAGTGAATGTAAAACCAGCAAGGTCGTGGAGGGATTTGCGTTCGCTCGAGCTTATTTTAACTTTTATTATTTACGACGCAGCTCTCAACTCATGAAAACAAAAGATCCCCTTTAAGAAAGCTTACAACATGTCTACCTAAAGCTAAATATAAATTTCTGTAGATTTAACAGAAAATGTCCGTGCACGCGCACTCACAAAAAGTATTATTGATGTGACGCATTTTTTTTGGTTGTCAATTTGTAATATTGTAAAAGAAAAAAAAGCCTGGAAAGTAGAACCTTCTAAATTGCTTCCTCATTATTCATAGAGGAAGCCAAAGTAGATAAAACAATTTGCAAAGTTCTACTTTGCATACATGTAAACATTTTTGAAAAATGTAAAATAGTGAGGGAGCAATTTGCAAGGTTCTACTTTGCAGGCTTGTTTGTGCATTTTTATCGACTTTTTTTTACGAATTTTTTTCTACTATAAAAATCGCATTCACAAGCTTTTTGAAATTTTAAGATCGTCACGAAATTTCAACCTCTCAACCGATTTTCTTCAAATTTGTACTCAAACCTTGCTTCACGATGCTCAATACGTGAAATAAATTTGAAGCCGGTAACTTTTGATCTGTACAAGCTAGTGCGCAAACGAGATTTTTCAAAAAATAAAAAATGTTATAAAATTCGAACTACTCGACCGATTTGTGCGAAATTTGAATTAAAACCTTGTTTTATCATAGTCTAGAAGTAAAACAAATTTAAGCCCGATATCTCGCAATTTGCGCGAGTGAATTGCTCGAACGACATTTTTCAAAAGTTAAAAAACGTTATAAGATTTGAACCGCTCGACCGATTTGCGTAAAATGTATACCTCGACCTATTTCTAGGACAATCGATATGTGCGCCAAATTTGATTGAAATCTGCCTTAAAAAGTCGAATTTTTTTTTCGCGACAGTAATGTTTTGCTTTTTTTGGAATGAAATCGAAATTTATCAACATAGCGATGGTTCCTTAAAATAAATTCATCTTCGATACTCAATAATTGTGACATCACGTGGTAAATTGCAGCCGGTCATCCCAGAATTTAGAAAAGTAGAAGCGTTTACGGACATTTAAAAAAAAATTAAAATTGCAATAAAATTTGAAGCACTCTATCGATTCTCGCCAAACTTGGCACCAATTATAGTTCACTGTAAGTTCGTTTGTGTTCAAAATTTCAGCCGGATATATCGTAATTTACAAAAGTTATAGCGTAAAAACGATTTTTTCAAAATTTTCAAAATGCTGTAAAATTTGAATTTTTCAACCGATTTGCGTCAACTGAAATCCCAAACGTTGTTGTATGATAGACCACTTGCGTTCCAAATTTGAGGAAAATACATGAAAAATTGCGGCAGCTATCCTGCTAACAAGGCAATTAGCACATACACACATACAGACATTTCGTACAAATCACTTTTCTCCACGTTTTGGACCATTCTGAGTGTCCTGAGATGAAAATCTCGAAACTAAAAATTTCACGTAACCAAAGCTTCTTCTACGAGGAAGCGAAATAAAAAATAACATTAAACAAAAAATTAAGTCAGTTTCACGTGAAAAAGAAAAATATTTTAAGTAATTTTTTGTTTTTAGATGAATTTAAAAAATGTCAATCTTATTTTGTTTGTCTGGGTCTTTAAATGACGTTTATCAGGTACCAAATAGAGTCCAGAAAATAATTGATACATTTGTACAACCCCTCCATAAACGCACATTTTATAAATAGAAATTTTAAATCGGCAATCAAAAAAATTACATGTAATTTTTTCGAAGATCAAAATATTAAAAAAAGACTCTGCAATATTTTAATTTACTTTCTTACATAAAAATGATGAGAAAGCCAAAAAGAACTTATAAAATAATCGAACCGTTGACATTCTCCTTTCCCATTATCACCAATTTAATTTACCAAAAAAAACGTACTAAAAACACCTTTTCTTTCTTCAGGTGATGCAGCAATTTCAGAAGGACTCAACTTTGTCATTTCCATTCCATGATGCCACTAAAACTTCCAATATTTCTTGTGGAGCGCATCGTGAATCTACAAAATAATGCTACAATCTAGTATCCTCAAAATCACACAAATGATAAAGTGATCAACAGCCACGAAAATAAGTTAGGCAGCTGTAGTGAGGAAAACAAAAAAAAATTTAATAATTGAGAAACCAATATTTAAACAAAAAAATGGCAAAAACTTCAGCACCAATTTGTCAGAAAAAGGCAACTCACTGCCTGAAGATTCCTCTGAGATCAACCGAGCAAATTTATCTTGTCTTTCTCATACCGGTAATTTTAAGCTGCTGCGTTTACGTGATAAATCTCGCTGCCGATCTTGTTGTAGCGGTTCAACATATACGAGAGGGAAATCCTCTTTGGGGAGGCTGCACAATCGCTATTATTTACACGCCAGCGATAGTTTATTTTGCCCTAACTGTATCGAGACCCGATTGGTGGATGACTGAAGATGAAAAAATTGCAGAAGGTGTTTTTTCATGGTTCGCGCTTCAAGTCTGCCAGCTTGTGGCTTTTCCACTTTTTGCGCTCTATCGATACGCTGGATTAATTGTCCTTATTGTGGACGCTATTAAATTATCCGGAGAAGAGAGGATTAAGACTCTAAATATTGCCGCTGCACCGGCCGCTATAGAATTGTACTTTTTCCTTCAAGCTTGGTTTCAAGCTGCACCACAAGCTGTCTTTCAGACGCATCTCATATTCCGTGAATATTCCGTCGAACGAACTCATCAGACTGGTAATTATATTCTATAAAAATTTTAATACTTTCTATTAATAATTTAATACTTTCGATTCAAATCATATCATATAAACTTATTAAAGAGATATTAAATTAAGATATAAAAGTGGAAATTATAATTTATAAGTATTTAATAATAAGTAAATATAATGAAAAAGTATTAAATAGATTACAGTTATTAACGTTATTGCTCTATAATACAGTTGATATCTAAAAATTACAATAAAAAAGAACGTCTGACGCGATTTAAAAATTTTTTTAAATTCATTTAATCTTTTGCGTAGTTTTTCTTTTTTTCTTAACGTTCAATTATGTAATTTCTCAAACTCTTTAAAAAATAACGTCCGTAATGTTAAAAGCACACAACTGAATAAAAGATTTTTAATCGATCTAGAAAATAATCGTACGATTTAAATATGTGAATTCATGTTGGAATTTTGGAATTTTTGAAAATGCAAATTTCATTTGGTGTGAATAAACGGGTTGTTCGTAATCACTTCGCGGAGTAGATTGTGATTTAAATGTGGTCGACCGAGGTCAGCGACCCACAGAATCTAAGTTTAAATTTTTAAGTACGAGACTCATATCTGTAAACAGAACTGAACGAAGTTCTACGAACTTCATGAATAGGACTTGCGTCGTTGGTTTTCATTATTGAACTGTAATGAAATTTCCAAAAATAGTGCTAAAAGCAACAATACATTAGAAGAGAAAGGACAGGTCATCGAACCGGAAATTGCACGGTTTCTGGGGACCGCAATCATTTTACTGATAGGGGAAGAAACAGATTAGACCTAAAGGAGGGCCAAATTTGTACTCTTTGGTATAAAGAAAATAATAAGCAGGGCATCGCAATAATACCTTTTTCATTCAATGGGATACGATTAATGTAACATGGAATTTTATCATGAGTCGCGGAAGCGACTCGACGTCAAGTATAAAAAGAAATTAGTTTTGAATGAAAATAGAATTTACAGGGTTTACATGTAGAATCAGCAGAAATATCGACAATGAAAATCGCATATTTAAGCAGGCAAAAAGATGTCTAAATGATTTCTAATGATAAAAGCAAATATATCGGAGAGTTTTTCTTGGTTGCTTCGAATACTCGATTTAGGCTTGGTTGATATTCATGTGGATTCCACATGAAAATCAACCAACCTTCAAATTCTGTAAAATTTAATGTTTTATGATTAAAGTGTACTTAAAACAATTAATTTGATTATTTTGCCAATAAAATCAATTAGATTAAAGTAAGAATTTGATAAAGATGTAGTGAAGTGTGAATAAATTTAAAAATCGACCGGATTGAAAAACACAAGATAGAAAATTTCTACTACGACCGTGAAGAATGGAAGACACTTAATATTCTATATGTAACTATTTTATTCACTGAACGACACGGTAATCAGCGTTTTCAATATTTTGAACGCTAAGACACTACACTTAAAATGGAATTTCAAAAAAGACACAAAAAAATCTCCGAATGTTTGTTTAAATTGACTAAATAAAAATAGTTTTATACCTTCATAATGACAAATGTAATGAATAATTTTACAGCATGTCTCTATAGAAAATTTAACACTCTAGGCCTACAATTTCCGATCTATGAAATTGGTAAATTCTTCGCAAGAGCTGATTTGTTAAGAATTCAATGCTCAAGAAATGTTGCGGAAAAACTAATAGTTTTGCCGTAATATTTCAAATTAAAAAATGGTAAAAATTTGTATAAACATAACTTTAAAAGAACTTCTTGCAAATTTTCTATAGAGACATGCTGTAAAATGATTCATTGACAGTTGTCATTAAAGAGGTATAACATTCTAAATACGAAAAATCTATTTTCCATATTATTTAAATGGGAAATTACAAATTGCATGAGTCACCTCAAAATATTATTATTTAAAGCTCATCTTCGGTGAGTTTTCTTTTTTGCAACAAAGTTACTTCTCATCTAGTCAGTTGGTAAAAAAAAATATAACGTTTTTTTTTAAATCAACCTAATAAAGAATTATATTAAAAAAAGTCAAACAACAAATTTCGTACTCTCTTCTCTTAAAAAAAATTCTCTATTAAAACATCAATTTTTATTTTTCCAGTTTTGGTCCACATGCTCTGCATCCTGATGTCGATCGTAGTCCTCGCAATCGAAACTGCATCTTTCCAAAGATTCGAGAGTCAGCGAGTAAACGGTCGAAAATTACCATGGGCGATGTGGTTAAAAAAGTACCGTGATCAGGAGCTCGGAAATCTCGATGAGAAAAAGCCACTTCAAGATTCCGACGCAACTTCAACAATCCGAAGTTCTGTGGCTCCGTTAATCGAGCCCACAGATTCGCCGACCAACGAAAACGTTCCGGAAATTCAAAATAGCGTGCCAATACCACCGCGAATAAATTTGGAGCGTCAAATTTCCACGACTCCACCACTTCCACCTAAAAACGCTCATATCCGGCCGCCGCCGACTCCCATTCGTGGAATTACAAGTGTGGCTTCGTTGCCAGTGCCGGAAATGCCTGCACCACCGAGACCCGATTCAATCGTCAAAGATCCGTCGAACACCGATTCACCGGAAGTTCAAACATCAGGAAGAAACGTTAGTATCGCGGAGCCATCGAGTCCTGATGGAAAAAGCAAGTGGCGAGGTTTTTTCATGCCGAAACGAAAGCATTCCGTCAAAGGTTTAGAAGAGGACGATCCAGTTGGTAAATTCGTCGCTTTTCTCTGGTGGTTTTTCTTTATAATCGCTCGGGTATTTTCAATAGCGATTTTTTATGAATTCTATCGATTTTGGCTACTTGGCTTGATTGGCTTTCATTATGCTTTTATGCTAACTTTTTTATTTTATCACGCCAAGTATTACGACGTTACCACCTTTTTCGTTAATCTCTGGCTTGGTCTCGTTTATATTTTTAGCGTTATTGAGTACCGAGTGAAATTTAAATACGCCGATGTTTGGCTTTTCACTTACTACACTTTGGTTATCGTGCAGAATTCGGTTATGACTGTAACGTGGTTTGCGTTAGCCGATTGGTACGGTTTTTGGTATACTTATTCGTTTTTTGCGATTTTTGGAAGTATGGCGTTGTGCATTATTTCAGCGAGTGTTTATAATGTACTTTTTAAGCCAAAGAAACGACGTATCTATGCTAGCTGACATCGAAATGATAAATGCGAACAGAGCTGATTTTTTTTCCCTCGTTATCCTAAGGATTCATGACCACTTTTTTCGTGTGATTTTTTTATGTTTATAGAAAGTCTTTTGACAAGGTGCGTTAATTTGAAATTATATCTTCGTGTATATTTTACATCTCCCAGGCAGCTTTTTGGTTGAGCTAACTTTGATCATATGCTTTATTACGAGACTCAGTATTCGAAAATACAAATGCTAATAGAAAGTTATTAATTTTAAAACAGATCGTTTGCGCTTGTCGCAAATAAGTTTTGTCACTTCGACTCTACATATGATTTTTACAAATCCATATTGAATTTAAACAATAATATTTTGTTTGCGGCGGCTACATTCGACAGATTGGTGCGTAGGAGGGAAATGACGTACGAACTCCTTAATATCTTTACGTTTACTACGTTCAACAGATCGGTACGTAGGATGGCAACGTAAAGATATTAAGGAGTTCCTACGTCATTTCCATCCTGCGTACTGATCTGTTGAACGTAGGCGTCGCAAACAACGTTAGTTTGTCGAAATCAACAGCGGTATTGAAGAAAAAAAAGAAAGAAATAATAATATCTTGTGTTGGCCATTTTTTGCTTCTTTATAGAGGAAGCTTTGTTTGCGAAAAAAAAATTTCGAGACTTTTATGTCAGCACACTCAGAATGTTCCGAAACGTCGAGAAAAGTAGTTTAGAGAAAATGTATATATGCGCGCGCGCGTGTGTGTGTGTGACCGGCATGCAAAATTCAAACTCATATACCTAAAGAACGACTTTATCAATCGAGCTAAAATTTGGTACACACGTGGGACAGGTTTGCGGATGATTTTTTATTGAATTTTGAATTTAAAAAAAAATCTCTGTATGTTCTCTAGCTTCCGCAAATTTGTAGTTATCGAGCTAAATAATTTTTTAGAAATAAAGCTATGTTAAAGAAGGATCGGTATTGAATTTGGAATGAATCGACATATATAGGTTCGGTTTTTATGGGATTTGTAATTTAAAAAAAAATCATTTTACTCAAACTCACGTAAAACCTTACCAAATGAACTGAATTTTTTTACAAACGCAAAATAACATTAAGCGCTGCTACGTACCAAATTTGGTGACGATCGGTAAAACAGTTCGAACTTTACGTGAGTTGGAATTTTTCAAAAAATTAACGTTTCGTTATAACTCACAAATTTTACACGAAACTTCCTCTGTGAGGAAGCCGAAATTGATAAATCAGATTCCTCGAAATTAACGTGGAAGCAATGTGCAAAATTCTACTTTGCATCCCTTTCAGTTATTGTTTCAATTTTATATGGAATTGTAAGAATTAGGTGCAGAGTTCAAATGACAAATGTTACTTCTGGCAACCAGTGTGCGAAATGCTTTTGAATTAATTTAAAAAAAATGAATTTTATACTGTTAGTGCTGCTTAATTATCTTTAAATTTAGAGGACTTAGTAACTGGATGATAATACGAGTAATTATTCGATATTGATACTATTTTTTTTCTTTTTAATTTGCACTCAGGTGACATGAAATTCCCACTGAGCACTGTCAGTTTGTCAGTGCATATTGTAGAAATATTAATTTGAAATATAGCTGTATTGTTGGAATATGTTGAAATCTATTAACAACATTGTTGAAATATTGCCGCGATCTTTGAAAACATTGTATACGGGGTATTTCATACCGATTCGAGCTGGGTCTGACCCTCGACCTCTCGAATTTCGCTTACGATTTTTTGTATTATTGTCCCAACTCTAAAAAGATCTCGAAAGTTTTCTGCCCGTCTTTTTTTCAATTTTGAATTGTTTACAATTTTTCAAAATGAAAATGTTGTAAGTTTTCATTGAAATTGAATTGAGCTCGCTTTACCTCAGGAAAATATGAAGCTATTATCCCGAAACTATAACCAAATTCCCAAAAATAATATAGCGATCCATGATCAAACAAACACACGCCCGTCCGGGCACGAGCAAAAAAAATGGCTGCAAAGTACATCGTTGTAAATTGCTTCTTTATTATTTTGTATCTTTGATAAAGCTTTTTTTTTACAAAGCTATCTGTACGAGGAAGTATATTGACCAATTTTGGCTTCCTCATAGAGGAAGCTTCATAAAAAAAAATCTCTGAGTTAAGAACTCTTTGTTCGACGCTCACCAAATTCAGTATCAAACGGCGACCCATTCTACTAAAGTCTTATGCAAAATTTTGGATCAGCTGTTTGAACCGTTATCAAGTTACATCATTTAAAAAAAAAATTATTAAAATGAAAATTTCTATAAAATTTTCAATACTTCATTGTTTTCGCCTAAATTTAGTATTAAACATTAGCACACTCTATTTAAGTTCCATGCAAAATTTTCGATTTTCCTCTATGAAGAAGCAAAATCACATTTTCCGACTATTACATTCAGGCTAACAATATTTTTATTTTGAAAAATTGTAGCTAATTCAAATTTGAAGAAAAAAGGAATCGAAAAAAAGCTCGAGCTCTTTTTAGAGTTGGGACAATAATACAAAAAATCGTGGATGAAATTTGAGTGGTCGAGGATCAGATCCAAGTCGAATCGCTATGGAATGCACTATATATAATAAATTCTGACATGCAAAAAAAATTTAAATAAATAAACATAATTTTTGTCATTGAATTTTACCATTAATTAAAGATGTACTTTATATTAAAACAAATTGTGTTATTGTACGATGAAAACGTCTCAAAACGTATTCAAACGTATTCAAGTGCTTTTAAGATTTCTGATTTTAAATATAATGTTAACTTTCATGAATTCCAAATTATGAAAGGATTTTATTAATAGGTCTGTTATTTTTTTTATTGCTTTGTTACTTTTGGGTTCAACGCTTTTGAAGAAAACATCTTTTGGAATCCACTCAGTTGCTGTAGAACTTTAGAAAAAAAAACACGATTAAAACTGACAAGATATAAAACATCCAACTGATATTCGCTGTACGATTTCTTAATCTACTGGAAACTTAAAAAAAGCAAGAAACAGAAAATCTCGCGATACAGTTTCTCAATTATCTTACTTGAAATTTAATGTCACATGTCATACGAAATCTTTAAAAATATTATTGATATAGGCAAAAGAATAACCTTTCGCCAGAATGATTTTAAAATATTTCTAAAGTGATTTAATTTTTGTAGATTTCAACAAAATTTCATAAAATTGAAGTTTTAACTTTCCAATTGAATACTGCTCAATATTCGACAACAAAGTTGTGACGATATTTCAATTGAAAAAAAATGTTGGAAATTTTTCTGCAACATTTCTGCCCTATTTTGTGTTGTGTGCGTAAAAATCCCTATTTATTGAGGAATATCTCACTAGTTTGACTGCTGATAATATTTTTTCCAATATTTAATGTTTACTTCAGAAACAAAGAATTTTCGGCCCTGTGACAAAAGAATATCATCGTTGTTGCTTACAAGAAATTTGTTTTTTAAACTCGACACACTTTTACAAGAGAACTAAAGGTCCAAAAATTCTCAATAAATGCTCAATTGTGCATAAGATGAATTCTTCCAGCGTGAATCAAAGATCAGTAATTTTGACCTAACTCAAATCCCTTAATGCAATAAATTGGTTGCTTGAAATAATGTAAAAAAATGTGGATTCCTTAAAAAATATGGGTCTCAATTTTAGATTTTGGATCTGAAAACTTTAGCATTTTATCTACAACGAATATTCTGCTTAAAACGGAAAGATGCAACAATTTTTTGTGTAACTATTGTTAGAAAAAAAGAAGTAAAAAAAAGGGCAAAACTATAGCGTTTGATATACATTTTATTATGTTCGAACGCTTTTTTAAGTGACTCAACACTCTAAAATAAAAAAAAACGATCGCAAAAGACTAACAGTATAAAAATTCAGTTTTTACTGCCAACAGTAAGTTTCCCTCTCTTGTTTTTCCTTAACAATATCGAAATAATGGTGCGAATAGTTTTCTTGAAAAACCCTGTAAAACGTAAGTGAAAAAAAAGAATGAGAGTCAGAGCCTGAGTCGTTCCTCTTGTAATATATTGATAATGTAGTAATGAAACATATCTATAAAAGGGTGATACACAAATTCTTAAACGTTCCGTTAAAGAAAAATAAAAATAACATTTTTTGTCACTGTTCCTCAGAAAAAGGGGGACTCTAGGAACAAAATTTATTCTCGTTGAGATAAAAATCACTTTGTTTAAATTTATTGATATTTAAAGTTAAACGACACATTCAACTTTTTATGAGAAGCAGTGGTAAATTATTTTTTAAATTTATTTTTCATTAACAAAATTTGTACTAAAAGAAAAATTGGTAACACCCTAATTTGTAAATTAAATATACTCGGCTTGTGCACGAAAACTTCGCATAAAATACTAAAAACAGTGCGTCGAATCCACGACTGAATTTAGCATTACCGACGGACTAAAACGAAAAAAGAAAAACAAACAAAAAAAACAAACAATGTAATTGCAAGAGTTTTTCTCAAGTCCATCATTTATTCGTCGTTATTCTAATTTAATATTATTATAGTACAATATAAATGTAAGTTTAGGTGATAAAAAAATTCCACCTATATAAAACTTTTACAAACTATATATATATAGATGTATTTATAAGTGTACAATGCCTGGCAGCAGTTAATCTTCGTTGTACTATATTCAATCCTTTTTTTTCGTATTTTTGCGTACCGTAGTATTTCTTTTTAAATATTTACAGTATTCCGGTACACTTTGTACGCTTCTTTTTCATCTTTTTGTTTTCTTTTGTTTTAAAGCGCAATCTGTTATTTAATGTGAGTAATTATTATGGAATATTGATAAGAATAAATGGAATCGATTTTTAAATTTTTAATCACCTTGACTCCCTCTGATGCGCCGATTTTTGTTATAAAAAAAAATATATTTTTGGGGATGTTAAACATGGAGATTCGAATCTCTGTGAAGCGTTCCGAGTTGAGCTTCGAAGAGAACGTCATTAAGTAGTTTTTCGGCTACTATCCTCTGATCGAGACGCATATTGCGCAATTTTGCCGCTACGTTTCTACCTATCGCATCGAACTCGTCCTCCACGACGAAAGAATTGCTCTGCGGGAGTTTTGACAATTCTGGAGACTCGGGTGTTTCGTCGTATTTACGCCTTCGAACTAACGGCGAATCCGGCCAATTTGGCGGCTGCTCTACCGCGTCTTCGCTTCCAGCTTGCACATCGTCCTGAAAATAAGTAAAAGAAAACGTCAAATCTAAAAATGTGCTTATAAGAAATTGCAATGAAGTAAATAAAATTGACACACGAAAGTAATTACTGTTTCGTTAATATTTTATTTTTAAAAAGTGTTTTTGCTTCAAGTTCTCTGATTTTAACGAGTGGAATTCATAACAATAAATAATTGACTCACAACTTCGTATTGTTAGAAGTAAAATCGATAAACTAAGAATTACACTTGTTTACGGAAAAAACGTAAAAAGTTATGAATGGTTTATAGAAATTATTTTTTATTTTTCCAACAATTCTATAATGGGTTTTATTCTCGGCCTAACTCTGACGCCCGATTTGTTGTACTTTTATGGATATTTAACGAGATGTATGATAAATAATATGAATTACTAGACGCGTATTCCGTATAATCTTTTGACCTTTGATCTTTCGGATTTGATTCACAAGATTTTGTGTTATTGCTGTAACGCTTCGAGGCAATTACAATTTTTTTAAACTTTTGATGTATTTATGAATAATTAAAACCAACATGAATTGCGGAAACAAAACCCCCGGAAAAAGGGGATAAAAAATAAAGAAAGGACCCTAAAAGAACCTAAAGAACCCTAGAAACCCTCGGGGGTTTTTTCCGCCTACCCTCGCCTTCGGCTCGTGCTGCAAACTCACACTCATCAAGAAAAAGTTTCTCGCACAAGTTTCGTATACAACTTTATTGCACTAGTGCGAGAAGTACCTACGAAGTAAGTACGAAGTGGACACTTCTCGTACTGCATGACATAACGGTGTATACGAAACTCGTGTGAGAAACTTTTTCTCAACTTGTGAATTTGACATCTGATGAGTTTGAATCATTCGTCGAACGAGACGAGTGTCGCAATCACTCGTCAGAAAAAGTTTGATCGCACTCGTATCGTAATATACTATTTTCAATATTCGTTGAATCATCATTGCTCCATATTTTTTATGGAGACTGGTGAGGGTAAAAGAACAAAAAAATAAGAAAATTGTTTCATATACATAAAAGTTCGAACTTTCTGAAAAAAATATTAGTTGCAGTGTAGAAAGGATTTTTAATTCGATAAAACTTCATAATAAAAATGAATTTTAATATAATCCCATAATGAATATGGGGTCACATTAGTTCCACTTAATCTTCGATCATATTAATTTCACTCTACAAATTTGGGATTGAATCTGGATTTTAAAATGTTTGAGAAAAATATAAAATCCTGCTTCAACGTGGGTGAACGCAGTAAAAAAACCGGTCTTTTTTGGACAGTTGAAATAAAAATTGGCCCTAAAATCAATATTCTTTCGATAAATACTAACTCTTGTGCAAAAAAAAAAATGTCTCTTCTTTTTTGTTTGCATTTGTGTTTATATGTAAAAAGACTATAAATCATTTATGATTTAACGAATGTCGAAAAAGTAATTGACTCATATTAATTACAGAAAAAAAATTCTAGGTGTCTAAGCCACGGAGTCACGGTAGCGTAATTGGTAAAGTACCAGGCTAAAAATCTGGGGATCACGGTTGAATTCCGGGCTGTAACGTTATATTTTCACGATTAATTTTAATTGTAAAAAATCGTCTATTCTAATTGCTTTATCAATTCTTATCGAAGTGATGAAGCAATTAGAGTGAACGAAAAATGATGTTCCCGAATTGTTTTCGACTTCTCCGATATTAAGGTCGATAACGTCAGAATCTTTGGCATCGATGTCTCAAACCCGACTTGCCAAAAATTCCATCTACAATAAAGGTCAAACGACGAAGCTTCACTAACAAATTGTTCGTATAAACGACTGCAACCTAACAACAAATATGTTTTAGGTGTCTAGTATTTGACAGATTTTATTACACAACTAATTCAATCCAAAGACGAGATTATTGTATTATTAGAATAATCTCATAATCCAAAAGAGAAAATCAAATTTCTCTAAATAATTTACGAAATTTTACCGCTTTATAACATTTTCTGTATCCCCTCTTGGTCCTCACAATTTCCGTCGATTTTTCCGTCGATAGATCGATATACGCTATCGCCGGTTTCCTCTGATTGGATTTACACTTAATCTTCTCAATCATAAATGGATGAACTCTCTGAAAAAATATATTAATAAATTACAAATCATAAGTAAATAATAAATCCATACATCATCTCTGGATGAGCAATGGGCATCATTCGAATGAAGAAGCATTTCATATACTTAAAAAAAGGGACAATTATGATTTATTATTGGGAAGGAATAAAAAATGTTCACATTTTATCAAATTATTTATAAATAAATTACAGCAATTTTCTTCTTATTCAATTAGTAAAAAAAAAAAGTACTTTAAATACTTTTTTGAATAATTCCCATTGCTGCTTCAGACAATATTTTCTACCTTTATGTGACTGAGAAAATTTCCAGTAGACTTGAGATTTCCGTTTAGAAGTTTTTGGCACTGTAGGCAACGCACTGTGACATTAGTGTCCTCGACTCTCACAACAGAGAAAAATTCACCGTCTAGAATAGCGGGAAGTCTCACAGGCGTTAAAGTCATATTTCCAGTAGCATTAGCTTGAATCGATGCTATTTGAACGTTTCTTTGTTCCGCATCGTCTTGCATAGTGGGAACATCATGATTTTCATGAGTCTCTATTGGATCTTGCGGCTCGGTATTCACCTGAGGTTCGCTAGCATTCTGCCTCATTTCTCTTTGTTGTCCGGGGACTTGAATCATGCAAGGATCAAATGTCTCTATCTTAGTTTCAAAATGTGTATTGGAGTACGAATCCATCGTATCATCTCAGACGTCGCTACAATGTCCAAAAACACATAAATTTGCCTTTGTATTCCATAATTTGTGAAAATTAATTTGTTTTGTTGTTTTTTTAGATAAACTGAGACTTTTATAGATAAGATTATCTAGATCACATAAAACATTGAAAGAAAAACAACAAATTATCTTTCTCAATAAAAAAACGATTATTTCCTGTAACATGTATTTCACTTGTTGAGCATAAAGTCTTTTTATTTATCAGTTGATTGTTCACCTTTTTCGTCCCAAAGTAAAAAAAAATTTTTTTTAAATCCGGTATTTTGGAACACAAACACTGTTTGCTTATCGAACTTACGGATTGTTCGTTTCCTGCAACGCGTATTTCATTTATTGAACATAACCTCTGTTTTTATTTACCAATCGTTTGTTCACCTTTTTGTTTCTGAAATACGACAAAAAACGAGTTTCTTCGATGTTTTTGAACACATTCTCTTGTCGAATTGTTCGATTTCAGCAATACGTTATTTACTCACTGAACATAACCTGTTTTTGTTATATATTGTTCACTATTTTCATTCGTAAATACAAAAAGCGAGTCTTTTTTAAATCACGAACACTGTTTTTTTTACCGTATGATCATCTAAATTGCTGCATTGCTGTTCACTTTTGCGTTTACACTTTATAAAAATACGACGTAACCACCAATTCACTAATAACTCATAACTAATAAATTTAGAATAAAAACCGATTTATCACATATTTGTTCCTCAAACAACATAAACAATGCTGTCAATTATTTTGTGAAAAGAAAAAACGCTTTATCGAATTTATTAACAATATCGTTTTGTGATCACCGCTGAGGTTGTGACGTATCGTAATACGACATAACTTGTTTACTTATCAATGAAATTGATAGTAAAAAAAGTACCAAAGAGAAGAACAAAAAAAAATACCCATTGCACTCAGAAAAAAACTACAAACCAAAAGCGATTTTTAAAATTTTTATAATTTACAAGTTTTCACTTATTGTAAAAGATCACGCAATGCAAACATTTCCCCGGTGTGTTACAATGTTACAAATGCGCGGGTCGCAAAAAGATTGTTCGACAATGACGGAATAATCTTGGTAGATGGAAGATTCTCCTCTTTTTTTTCTTATACGTTTATTTTTTTCGACGAGCCAGTCGTTTAATTGTGCTTTTGTACTTGATTTTCATTGGGCCGCGTAATAATTTCTATAGTGACTGCTATAGAATCAGCTATGCTGATTGGTTGCAGCAGTTCGACAATCGACTTTTAAACCAATCAGCGCAGTCGCTAAACCTGCTATAGTTACTGCGAGATTGCGACTCCACAAAGCGAGTTCCGGTGGTGAATCTCTGTGATAAATAATCGCGTCTGGATATTTAATCCAGTCAAAGGAACAAAGTACACGGAAAGTTACAAAAAATTGTATACTGTATATCTGGCTGTGGCTCATAATTGAATTTCCGTCGTCGTACAATCGTGAGTTCTGCAAATATCGTAAAATCATGTATAATAAAATTTTTTATATCGTGAGAATTTTTCATAAGAATGGAATTTGTTGAAAATATATGCAGCGACATCTTTCGGTAACATTTGCATGTTCGAAAGTAATATGAGGTGTTTTATTTCCAGAGGGGGTTACCGACTCTTTATATCTAGAAGGAAGCTTTCTTTATCGACTGAAGGTAAAGAAGAATTCTGGCTAAAGTCAACGGCAGAAAAATTCAAGTTCTGCGTGGCGAAAGCTTAAATAGTGATAATCATATCTGCAGATGATAAAGACGTAAGTTATTTGGCTCGATTCAAACAGTCGGTAACATTAGATATTAGATTGGAAAAAGAATATTTACTCCCACATAACAGCGAAATATTTAGAAAATATTATAGAAATGTTACTTTGAAATCCAGCTATATTACCAGAATATTTCTATTAACAAAAATCTGTTAACAATATTGTTGAAACATTGTAGCGATCTTATTGTGTCTACTTAAACCATTGCATATTAGGATTATAAAAAAGTGTTTTTTTTTTCTCAACTAACTGGTTGAGATGTTACTTTGGCGTAAAAAAAGAAAGCTCATCAAAGGAGAGCTCTAAATACTAATATTTAGAGGTGACTCACACAATTTGTAACTTCTCATTTAAATAACATGGGAAATACGTTTTTGCATATTTAGACTTTTACACCTCCTTAATGACAACTGTAATGAGTAATTTTACAGCAAGCCTCTGTAGAAAATTTAACGCTCTACAAAAAAGGTCGTTTGAAAAAATATCCAAAATCCGACCATTTCAAAGTTATATTGATATTAAATTTTACCGTTTTTCAACTATTACGGCAAAACTATTAATTTTTCCGCAACATTTTTAAAAACTTTTTTTGTACAGCATTCAATTCTCAACAGATTGGGCTCTTGAAAAGAATGTACCAATGTCATAGATTGAAAATTTTAGGACTATGAAAAAAAATGTATTACATAAAAACTTATTTTAAATAACTTTTATTTAGCACAACTATTGATCACTGCAAGATCTTTTTAATTTCACGTGTGAGGAAAATATAAATGAGTAAATAAATATATTAGTTAAAGCCTATTAAAATTAAAATGTTAATGAAGCAATAGATTCTACCTAACATTTTATTACCTGAATTATTATAATGTAAGTCTTAACTGTTTTTGACAAATCAATATGCAGTTTTGTTTTTTTTTATGGATAGTATTAGGATTCATATTTATTAAAAATAAGTGTAGTTCTTTGAAATTCATGATGTTATTCATGCTTTAAAAAAGTATATAATGTGATTATTAGGTCATTGGATAAAAAAAAATCGACAAATGTTAATAGCTTTAAAATAGCAAACATTGGATCACAAAACTAAGGGATGGATTAATAAAATATAATTAATTACGGTGGAGAAAAAAAGGTTACAAAGTTTTTAATTTTAAGGGCACTGCAAAATAACTGTATGTTTAGTATAAATATAATGTATGAATAAAAATGTGTTATACAAAAATTAAAACAGACAACATTTAATTGAATGAAGACAAGTCATTCCGGATAAACATTAAATATCTTATTATTGATTGTTTTTAAGTATTCTTTGCAAAAGACATATTATCTTTATTATTATTATGTCTGAAAAGTATTTCCGACACACTGTCATTATATTATTGAGACATCAACAATTATGTTCCAGTAAAAACATTACAAGAAATTGATTTCTAAAAAAGGCTAAAAAGAGCTTAATGAGTAACTCTTATAAGAAACAATCTTTAAAGTTTTAGAAACATGTCATTTATATTTAAAGGGTAAAATTCATGGACATTAGGGGTAACTTTTATTAAATTACCAAGTAGGCAACAAGAAAAGTAAGTCACTTTCGGAATTTTTTATTTTGATAATTATTTTATTTATTCAAATGGACATTTAAAAAAAATGTAGTTTAAATATTTAGACATTTGATTTGTTAATATTTAATCTCAAAACAAGCATTATGAGTGGATTCTTTAAATATATCATGTAAATGTTTACAAAGCCGTGCTTTTTTTCAATAAAAAAAATAGTGATCGTTTAAAATTGAACATTTTTTTGTAAAAATAAATTTGGATTTAAAAAAACTTACATCATCAACTAGAGGGAAAGCTGTTTAAATATTGAAATTGTGTTTAAATAAATATCTCATAAATTTCAGAATTTTTCGAATTTGATTGTTAATGTTTAAAATACAATTTTATTTCATACTTGAATCCAAAAAGCAATAAGATAAATAAAAATTCGAATTTTTTTTTTAACGCCAATACTAGGCATCTCGCCAAGTTTTTCAAAATTTTTAGATATTTCAAAGAACAAAATGTGAAAATTTCAGCTAAATCGGAAATGCCGTTTCGGAGGGAAAAAAGAGGCAACTTTATTTTATTGAAAAATAGCATAAAATAAAATCGGAGAATTTTACAAAAAATGTTGCTGGAAAGTACGCTGAAAATCCAAAATTTGATGTTATTATGATTTCTTTTTGTGCGAGTCGTAGTATAGGCGTTCAAAAATAAACAATGATTATTTTCAGAAATTTTTAATAGCTGGAATATGCAATAAAAGAATCTGAAAAAATTCCTACGTTTTTTCTTCAACCAGACCAACATCGTGAATAATTCTGAGGACGTTTTGTTGACATGAAAAATTGGGGTGGCCGACTTGACGTGATTTGCCCCTAATATGGATGGTTTAATTTACTTTGCAGTTGAGAATACATACGAAAGCAACATTCTGAAAGATTCGTTGTCAACGCACGGAATTGAACTCTGATCAAAGAAGACTTGAAGCAATATCCGTAAGTAGATACAGTTTATTACTCGAGCTAATATACAAGATATTATAGAGCGAAGGTAGGTCGCTCGTTCCTCTCGAGGAGCCCTGGTCAGATCCCGCTCGCGCGCTAGGACGAAAAATATAAATATTAGGGTATCCATCGTACGGAACGCTGCGCGCCTCTGCTCGCTCGCATCGCGCGCCCGCTATTATAGTTTTTATTTTTTTCTTCTTTTTCCTCCCATTAACGTTTCCTCGAGTACTTTCCTTTGATCCGCGAGCGTCGGCAGTAAACCGACGAAACACGCGTAAAGTCGACTAATTTTGATGTACGCGTTCTCGTTCTTGGAAATATTTTGTTATCTTATTGCTCTTTCTCCCTCTCTCTCTCTCTTTCGTTTTCGGTCCTGAAAGTAAGCATCGAATAATTTGCTAACGAAGAAAATTTAGTGAAATCAGCAAAACTTTTGTTCGATTACACATAAATTTTTCTCAATTTTATTCATATTTATTTATTTATTTAGTATATATTTATTTATATATTTACTATGTAGTTAGAAGCATGTATTGCTGTTAGAAGTTTTCGTATACAATACAATTAATATTCAAGTATGTTGTAAAATTAAACATTTTTAAGAATTGATCAATTTTAGCAGACTGCACTGACTAAATTTATTAAAATATTTTTTTTTTAGGCGATTCATTTTATTTAATTGACGGAAGTTTTTTTTATAGCACACAACATGTTTTGTCAATATTCAGTTTTACAAAAAAGAGGGTGCGAAGTAGAACCTTGCAAATTGCTTCCTCATTTTTTTTGTATCTTTGACGAAGCTTTTTTTTTTACAAAGCTACCTCTACGAGGAAATATGTTGATTAGTTTTGGTTTCCTCATAAATAGAGGAAGCATTGTAAAAAAAAAAATTAAAAATTCTCCGAATTATGATCTCTTTGATGCTCACCAAATTTAGTATCAAACAACGACCCATTCTGTTCAAGTTTTATGCAAAATTTTGGATCAGCTGCTTGAACCGTTCTCAAGTTTGAGCACTTACAAACAAAAAAATTATGAAAATGGAAATTTCTATAAAATATTAACTACTTTATTATTTTTTTTGCGAGTTCAGCATCAAACATTGACACACTCAGTTTAAGTTTTATACGCAAAAATTCAGATTTACAGTTTTTACAGTACTATTTACGTGCTAGAAATCTTGGTTCGATTGGTCAAAAGATTCTCAATACATAGGCCTTTTTTTAGTTGAAGGTGCAGTTATTCTGTATATTTCTTCCATCTTTACTCCAAAAATTTGATGTAGATCTTACCGATTCACATATATTTTAATGAAAATTGTAATAGATAAAAAAATTTCACTGTTTTTCTTGTATGCCAAATTATAGCTGTATTCCTCAAGTAATTCTTAATTTCGAGAACATTCATTTTTGGAAACAATAGCAGTATTAACATCTTTTTATTCAATCTAATGTAACTTTGAAACCCTTTTATCGATTCCGTTCAAATGTTATGCCAAACATTCCTTAACGCTATTAGGTATGTTCATTAAAGTTTAGCTCGCGGTTTCAATATTTTCGGAAGTTACAGCTATGGAAAATTAAAAAATTCAAAGCACTCTAAATTGTAACCGCTTTATAGATTATGACAAAACTTTGTACGAATCATCACCGATCAGTACTTCATTTACAAAAATTCGTGTTCGTTTGATTAAGTTTTGCGAAAGTTACTGTAATAAAATAAATTTTTGAAAAATTCATAATTTCATAAAATCCAAACCGGTTTACCGATTTCGGTCAAATTCACTATCAAACAGCAATACATATATCTACACTTATAAAGAATTGTTTACCAAAATATCCGAAATTTTACGAAATTTGGAGCGATTACGCAATTTTTTCAAAAAATTAAAAATGACAAAAAATCAAAATTATTGTATACATTTTATTGTAAAAATTAGAACAGTCGAAGCAGGGAAACAGCTTCAATTTGTGTGCCAAATTTCAGTTCGATTCTTCGAACGGTTCTTTAGATACAACCCATTGACTTTTTTTAAGACACGCACACGCACGAATACAATAAATTGCAGTTCTAAAATGATTTTGCGAAACACCAAAAAATTTCAACGTGGCCAGCATGCGTTTTTATCTAAATACGTATTTTTAATAGATTTTTAAAAATTGTTCTACAATTCCCGTTCCGGATTAAAAAAAAATTTCTTTATATCAAACTGTTGGTTTAATTAACCTGAAACGTCTTTTGTGTAATATGGAATTTTTATACAAAGACGTATGTACAATTATAGTCTTTTTAAACATGCCTCGTATTGAAAGAAAAATCAAGAATATAAAAGAAATTATACAAAAAAAAGAAAAAAAAATCCGGGCTGAAGGACTCAGGTCGATGGCCCATTGGACAATGCCCGCACATAGACTTAAGTATTAATGTATGCGACTTACATCAACCAATTTGTGTATACTAAAAATAATATATATTCGGAAAAATCAATGAATTTATTTAATATTGTTATAAAAAATCTCTAACAAATTTATTGAAGCCTTTTTTCCTTTAATTTATTAATAAGTTTTTGGTGTTGGTATTATTCAAAATCAAAGTTCTTATAATTTTTAATGATATTGATTTTTTTAGATAGCTTTCTTATCTCAAAGTACTTGAATTTTTATTAGTTTTCAAACCAAAAACCGATTTTTATGAAAAACCATTTAAAAATAAAAAATATCAAGTTTGCCACTTTGATTTAATATCATACATACAACTTAATGAGTGCCAGGATCATCTGAAAAATTGTATGAGAAAATGTTTTTTATTGACAACTATTGATTTTAAAAAAAATCACAAAATGCACGCCGAACACTGAAAATCTGTAATTTTTGCAATTTTTGTAACATACTAAAATTTTACGAGAAGATATATAAAATTTTGCTTAAAGTACAATTTTATAAAGTATAAGTCTAAATTTCGCTTTTGGGCAATAGAATTATCGAATAGAATTTCTTATCTTTAGAATTTCCAATAGAAATATCCATAAGAATAATTTTCCATGCTCTTTTTTCAAAACCAAATCTGTCCCCTGAAACTAAAAAAGAGTAACTCTTACAGCCAATTTTTATGCAATTTAAAGTTATTTATTTGCATCATTATTATTATTATTATTATTATTGTTATTATTATTATTATTATTATTACTAGGAGGTTAATGTGGCTCGGGCGATTCGCGCTCTCGCGGTTTTTTGCAAATCATCCGTAATCGCCCAGGCACTGAATTTTCTAAATCTTCCGATTTAGGGGTTTTTATTTTTTTAAGTCGCCCTATGAGACCACCCTCGGCTCTGATTTTTGTAACTCCGCTAATGAACCTCTCTGGCCCTCATTTTTGTAAATACCACTATCAGACCCTCCAAATTCTGACTGTCCTGAGTCCCGTTATTAGACCCCCAGGACCTAATTTTTCTAAGTCCCGCTATTAGACCCCCCAGGCCTATGAGTGAGTGGAGCGTCCGGGAGTGCTTGTGAGTGTCTGTGAGTCTCTGTGAGTGCCTGTCAGAGTAGGTGTGATGTGTAAGTACACACATACGTACTCACATACACCCAAGTCCATTTGCTGGAGTGTCTATGGGAGTGGATGAGTGTGAGTCTGTGAGTGACCGTGTGATTGTCCAATGAATTAAAAAAATGTGTCTATTATTATTATTATTATTATTAGTATTATCATTGATAAACAATACCTTTAAAGGCAAAACCATGTTTCAAAGTAATAAATAAATTTCTCATTAAAAGATATTGTCTCCTATGATGCTTTCATTTTTTTTTAAATATCTCTATAGTATAACAATATCTCGCCGTCGCCGCTGTGTAGGAAAATCGAGAGGGTATAAAGTTGGCCACGAATTCGGATCCATGGCCAACTTCACACCGCTCGTCCATCGATTCCATGGGCAATTTCACACAACTCGACCTTCGAAGTTGGTCATGTAGAATAATTGAACCATAGCAACCTTTGCCATAGCAAGATTGTGCATCACCATGCACAATTTTTCATTATTAATTTTTCGTTATTAATTATTAATTTTTTCGTTATTAATTATTTTGTTTTGGTCCGTGCACGACGGCCCGATGTTCATTTATTCAAATTGCTGGCGTAACTACCAGGGTTTTTAATGTGTAAAATATAAAAAGAAGGAACCTTCGGGGTGGGTCTGATCTATCCGTACAATTCATACAATTGTGATGGGATTTCACTTATGGGCAAGTTCGTTTAATCATTTCATTTTATTATGCACCGCTTCCTTGAAATCAGTATGTAGTTATTCAAAGTTCGTTACGCCAAAGATCGATGTTTCAGAAATTTGATGGTTAAGTTTTATTATTATTTCTTTTTATTGATGATTTTAGGACAGTAGTTAAACAAATGTGAGGTAATAGAAAACGCATCGTTAATCGGATACTCTATTCAGAATTGCCATTGCATACATTCCCTTGTCTCCAATAACATTTTTGTCATAAAATCTGCCGAAGGTACCAGATCTCACTGTCCATCTTGCGACGTTTTTGATTGCATCAATATTAACTCCGCTTTTATTTGCTGTGGAAGTTCACGCATGAGTACTGTACGAATCGAATATATCCATATCTAGCGTACCAACTGTTGCCATAGCAACCATTACCATAGCAACCGTTGTCGTAGCGACCGTTGCCGTAGCGACCGTTGCCGTAGCGACCGTTGCCGTAGCGACCGTTGCCGTAGCGACCGTTGCCGTAGCGACCGTTGCCGTAGCGACCGTTGCCGTAGCAACCGTTACCATAGCAATCGTCTCAATACCGACCTGATTATTGCAAGGCGTGTGTGCGAGTTAAGTTAGGTATGATTAAGTTTGGTCGCATTGTGTTTATTAGGATTATCTTAGATAGGATTAACTTAGTAAAGTTAAGTTAGGTATGGTTAAATTGGGGAGGTTTGTTAGATAGGTTGGGTTAAGTAGGATTAAATTTGCTAGGGCTTACGTTGCGTAGTGTTAAGTACGGTCGGTGCAGTTTTCAAGTACGGACTATGCCCCTATGATGATTATGGCAGCGACGAAATATTTTTATAATAAGTGATGAAGCACGGAGGGTTGGAGCACGGGGTCGGGGCCCCAGTAGTACATGTATATATATATAAAAAAAGAGGATACGCGGTCTGGAAATGTAAAATTCCTGATATTCCCATCATTGCTGCAGTTACGTGCATACTTTAATATCACGTACATATCGTTAAAACGAAGCCACATATCTATATAATAACATATATTCGTGCTTCCAATATTCGCATGGCGATCTCTTTTTATTCGTGAAATTAACGCTGTTGGTGTATTATATCCAATTAGGTAGTTTGGAAAGCACCGTTGTGGTATCGAGTAATAATCGCACTTGTTTAATATCGTTTTAATTAATACGACCGTACGGAAGCATTAATTTTCTTTTATTCGCAGTACGAAGCGGAAGTTTCGATGCTTCAACGGAAACGAATAATTCGGCAGTCGCGCCGCTATATATTTACACACACACACACATATATATATATATATATACATAGTGTAACACACTGTAGCACGTTCCGCACGAATCGTCTTCGGTATCTCTTCTCGATAATCGTGCGTGCCGTATGGCCGTAGAATCGCAAAAGAACTCAACGCTACGCTGTTGCCCGGTAATCGCGAGAACCTGCGAGAACTGAGACTGCTCTGCACACCCAACGGGAGAGCTTGAATTGGAGAAGAAGAAGAAGAGTGTAATGCACAGTAGTGGTTGTATGCTACGAGACCGGCTTATTTAGCGAAGGCAGGATCGCGAGACGCCTATCATTAGTGTTGCCCCTGTGCATCGTCCCTTCGTCTTGGTACTCGGACTACGATTAGATATACACAGAAAATGTTCCAAATCTATATTATTATATATATATGACATTCCTAGCCAACTCGATAAAACGTTGACCCTTTTCGACTTGTGCCAATTTTTTTTTTGTTGATTTTTTTAATTTCGACATTTTTGCACCAATTTTTAAATCTCCAGATCCGTGTATAAAAGTATTGTGGGCGATCCATTTTTATACAAAATAAAAAATCATTTAAAAAATGATTCCGCCGAAATATGAAACGTTTATAGTTTCGTATTTTTAAATTTGTAGATTTAAAAAAAGAATTTGGATGTCTAAGAGAATTCAAAACAAGGCTGCGAAGTGGAACCTTGCAAATTGCTTCCTCATTATTTTTTATCTTTGATAAAGCCACCTCTATGAAGAAGCATGTTGATTAATTTTGGATTCCTCACAGAGGAAGCTTTGTCAAAGATACAAAATAATGAGGAAGCAATTTGCAAGGTTTTACTTTGCAGCTTTGTTTACATACTGTGTACATTTGCTGTACTTAAAACGCTAAAAAAATTAACAAATGTATTTAATTATTATTTTTGGAAATCTTATATTAAATACTAAATATGAACGCTTTGTTGGGTTCTAACCAAATTCAGTATCACACCACGATACATCTATTCAAATTGTATGCAACATTTTGGATTAGTTACTTGAACCGTTTTCGAGTTATAGTGATTGCAAAAAAATTACGAAAATTCAAATTTCTATAAAATTTTAACTGCTTTATCGATTTTGCCGAAATTCAGTACCAGACATTAACATACACTATTTAAGTTTGATGTAAAAATGTAGATCAGTTGCTTGAACCATTCTTGAGTCATACCATTTTCAAAAAAATTATGAAAATGCAAATTTCTATAAAATCTTTACTATTTTATCGATTTCGCCTAAATTTGGTATTAAACATTGATACACTTTATTTAATTGTTACGCAAAATTTGAGATTCGTAACTTCAACCGCCACCGAGTTATAGCATTTTCGAAAATTTCAAAACTGACTCCTGAAAATCCGAACCGCTTTACCGATCTTGTCGAAATTCAATACCAAACAATATTGAATGTATGTTTATATTTATTTAAATCGACGAACTTTTACGAAAGCTAGAGCGACCGTGCCCTTTTTTCAAAAAGTAAAAATTACATAAAATCTGAATGGCTGCATATATATTTTGTGAAAAATCTCAACATTCAAAGAGGGGCAACTACTCCACTTGTGTGCTAAATTTGGCACGATCACTCAAATGGTTACTGAGTAATAGCCGATTCAATCTTCCAAGCCGCGCACACGCACACGCACACGCACACGCACACGCACACGCACACGCACACGCACACGCACACGCACACGCACACGCACACGCACACGCACACGCACACGCACACGCACACGCACACGCACACGCACACGCACACGCACACGCACACGCACACGCACACGCACACGCACACGCACACGCACACGCACACGCACACGCACACGCACACGCACACGCACACGCACACGCACACGCACACGCACACGCACACGCACACGCACACGCACACGCACACGCACACGCACACGCACACGCACACGCACACGCACACGCACACGCACACGCACACGCACACGCACACGCACACGCACACGCACACGCACACGCACACGCACACGCACACGCACACGCACACGCACACGCACACGCACACGCACACGCACACGCACACGCACACGCACACGCACACGCACACCCGTTTGGGAAAATAGCTTTTTTGGCATTATTAAAAATATAACATATTTTTCATTAAATAATCCATGGAAAAACATAACTTTTTTGATTCTACATCCTTATTACCGGACTTTAAACTTCAACGATATACGGACTTGCAAAAAACAACTCACTTCCGAAACGAGTGTATTAATAAATCCGAAAAAATTCAGAGGGTACCTTTAAGTAGTACTAATATATGGCCAATTATCAAACAGATCCGAGAAAAAAAAAATGGCGGAATTGGTAAAGAATGCCTCATATGTATATAAATATATATAAATGTGCTATGCACGAGAAAGAAACGCGTAATTTGGTGTCCATGAGAACGATGTCTTCCACCGAACTCTCTCGCACTCAACTTTCGCAAGTCGTCCAGTTGAATTTTTATAGGCGAAATCATCATTAAATATGCTGAAGAGTTATGGCACGTTGCACGGAGTATAGTGAACGTCGACACCTCTTTATTTTTTTTCCCACATAAAGTATAAAATGAAAGAGAATAAAAAAGCTATTAACATCAAGTTTAATACTTGTTAAATGAGAAGCGAATTAAATGTGGTAGCTGTTGAATTAATGAGCTCTGATAATGTTCTCACGTAGTACGATTTTTGCTTTAAACAAAAAAAAAATTATGTTTTTAAAAGTATTTTTCTCACTTTCATAATTCAATGAAATAGATCATTTGGATTTTAGCAAGCTCGTTAAATTAATTAAATTCATTCACTAAATCAGATTTTAGTCAATTAAATTGATTTCATTCATTGATATTTAATGGATTCACTGTGAATTAATTCAATAGACTGAATGAATTCTTCTTTCCTTAGTGAATTAAATTCATTCAATTCACCGACTTAATCGTTCTTTTTACAAATTGCATGCAATTTCAAAAAAGGAGGATGGAGCAATAAATGTAAAATATGGAAGTATAAAAATCGTGAACTGGAAATAGTTGAAGAATACAAGTACTTGGGTGTTTGGTTCTCCACGGATAACACTTGCGAAAAGCATAACATTTCTAGCTGGAAAAATTAACAAAGCTATTAACGCAACGTTGGGATCACTTAAAGGTAAAGGAAAAAATGAGAGAGATATTAAGTGGAAATCCAACAAAATAGGGCGCTGAATTTAACAAGAAAATGCAAGACGTACAGAAGGCGATTTTTGCCAAATGATAAGGAATGGAAATCAGAGAGCGATGCAAGGAAAAATAGGAAAATGAACACAAATGAAACTAGAAGAAGAGATGCGGTATGTGTGAAGTTAAATCGACAAATCAACATATTGTACGCAATACCAGAACAGGAAGATAAGTAGGAAGATAAAGATAGCAGTTTGTTGGGGAGGGGTAAATCGATAAAAGGGGACAATAGAGAAGTATGGGTAAGGATGAGGTGTGGAAATCTGGGAAAGGAGGGAAACAGTCGTTATGAGGATGACAAATGTAGATTTTGCAAATTAGAAATAGAAAGTTTGGCCCATATTCGTGAATGCGTAAAAATGAAAGCGAAAATGAAACTGGAAGAAGTGGAGGGATTGTAGAAGTGGTTAGGCGACGAAGGGGGGAGGGAATCAAAATAAAAATAAAATAATAATTAAAATTAAAGCCGAAATGAAGAAGGAGGTAGTGGAGGGTTTGGTTAGAAGTGGATAGGAGATAAAAGGGCTGAGGAAGCCAAAAACGAAAATTTATCATCAATTAAAAAAGACACCTGTAAGAGAGTTGTGGGTGTATGTGAGACATAATGTCTCACATATGATTAAACAGAAAGA
>OZ024695.1:4613516-4783760 GCA_964016905.1 Perithous albicinctus
AGGCGATAGCCAAGCCGTATATATGTGTGTGTGTGTGTGTGTGGGGGAGAGTTTTGCCGCTGTTGCTCTCGCGGACGATGCGCGATTCTCGTGCACGGAACGCTCGAGTTGGCCCGCGTGTACGACTTATAAACTCGACACGGTGCGCTGAAGTCACGCTGAAGTCTGGAGCCGAGATGCCTCACATGTACTTGACTTTATCAGTCGCACATTCGCATTTATATACTTTCATCATAGCTCTGCAGATATAAATTCTTCATTAACTGGTTTATAAATCATGAAAGCGGGTTTTAAGATTTTCATTCGGTTTTCTAAATTTTGCTTCGTCATGGAGGAAGCTTTGTTTCCATGAAAAAAAAGAAGATTTTCATGTCTGCATACTTAAAATTGTCTAAAACGTCAAGAAAAGATTTCGAATGAATTTCCGGATGAATGTGCGTGTGCGTGTCAGGACCTTCGAAAATTCAAATCTCTATATCTCGAGAACTAGTCGATTGATTGAACTGAAATTTGGCACATACTTCAAGCAGAAACCACACTAATTTTACTATAATCATCGTAAAAATCGGTAGAGTGGATAAAATGTTATGACGAAATGAATTTTTGACAAAATGGACGTGAAGACTTTCAAGGTCGCAAGTTTTTAGCTATCGATTTCATCATATATAGCTATTATTAATAAAGTACGATCTTTGGAATTGAATTTGAGACGAATCTATAAAGAAGTTTAGATTTTACTGGATTTTTGAATTATTAAAAAATATTAAACAGTTCAACATATAAAATTTGGCGAAGATCGGTAAAGGCGTTCAGATTATATAGGAATTTGAATTTTCTATTTTCTAACCGGTTCGACTTTCAAAATATCTGACAAAATGGGATGAAACTATTTAAAACAAAATTTGATGAATACAGACAGAGGCCTTCGAATTTTATAGTAAATAAAAATGTCACATCCAACAACGTTGAACTTAGAGTTTATATTAAATTGAATTTATTTGTCTACGACAAACCATAAACTTGAACAAATTTCGCCAGTGAAAAAACTTGAAGAAATCGCAAAAAATTGTATATTGGGTTGAAAATATTTTTTAATTACATTTTCGATACTTTTTCCATATAAAATAAAGTAACAATAGTAATGTAATTATTCAGTTGCTACAAATTTATATAATAATTAATATGTTATTAATATAAGTATAAAAATAATTATTTGACAATATTCATAATCTGGTAAAACACTTGATACGCTGCAGAAACTTGAATTATCAGGAAACTAATAAAACTGATAATCTGCATACATCTTTACGCTTTATACGAAGATGAAAAGTTGCAAAAACTTTCTCTTTCTTCGACAGTTTTATATTGCGAGGATCTTCCGAATGCCTGGTTCTTTCCTTTCCTCTCTCGTAACAATTTTTTTTGCTGCTTTTCTTGCATCGTTTCTTAAAGTGAATGCTCGCCGTCTCGGAGACTTAATATTATATATTACACTACCACTAATCTACAGTGTGCTATATATGTAGGCATATATATGTGTATATAGATATGTATAAAGTAAAAATATATGTATAGACGAGTGACTGTAATGTGCCTACGGTATAAAACGAAGACGTTCCACCTGAAGCTAACGAACATTGATAGTACTTCGCTTATATATGGAGCTTTTCAGGTGAAATAAATTCTCATATTTTTTATGTCTTCTACTTTTTTGTACATCAAAAATCAGCATCTTAATCTTGCAGAAAATTGTTTTGGTTATGATTACCAAAAATGTTTTTTTTTACTAAAACTACGTGAAATTTTGTTTTTATGAACTGAAAGAAAAATTAAAGATTTTACGAATAGTGAAAAATAATTTTTCAGTAATATATGTTATTTTCAGGTTTTTTTTGAATGATGAATATTCTTAACTTTTTATTTTCAATACATATCTTTGATAATATTTGCATTCAATTGAGTTTGGGTTTTCTCAATTTCAAGCAATATGTCATTTGTATTAAAATCATTAAAATAAATCATTATCGGAATGTGAAAGTTGGAATTTTTTAAAAGAGAAAAATAACTTGCAAACGAATTGTCCATCGTTATTTAGTTCAGAAAACTTTTTCAAAAAATGTCGAATAATCGGTGTAGAGTGCTTTATTTTTTATACTGCGCTTAAAAAAAACTAGAAAAAAGGAAATTGTTGCATAGTTTACAACATTTTTTTGTCACTTTTCTGTTTTACAAACAAATTTTATATTTTAATTTTACGAAATATTTTTGGTAATGTTAGGAAAAAAACGTGTCATCTCCCTTTTACAATATTTTATTTCTACGAGAAAAAAAAAAATTTGTCACTAGTAGTTTATTAATAAACATTTTCTTGTAAATTTGATAAACTTTCTTTCGCCACTTCCGGAGAAGTTCTGAAAAATGCAATCACGTTTAACACCTTGTGAAGTAAAATTTTGTACAATAGTCGTTGGAATTTTTTTTTCTTATCTCGAGTGATTGTAACACTTGTCCGAAAAAATTTTACCGCACTCGTATCGTAATGTACTGTTTATGTCACTCGGTGCAAGTGTCTACTTCTCGCACTCGTGAAATAAAGTTGTATACGAAACTCGTGCGAGAAACTTTTTCTCAACTCTTGTGTTTGCAACACTCGCCTTCAGCTCGTGCTGCGCACTCACAATCGTCAGAAAAAGTTTGATCGCACTCGTATCGTAATATACTAGTACGATACTTGTGCGAAGAAGGTTTTACTTCAGTCCGTGCGAAAATGGACGATTTATACACGCTTCGCGTGCCTAAATTGCCCGTTTCCACACTTTATGAAGTAAAATTTTGTATTTTATGGTCAGAAACGTTTTTATCGCACGAGTCTCGTAATGTACTTATTGCCACGCGGTGCGAGAAGTGCCTACTTCGCGCATGCTAAGCGAAGCGAAGTAGGCACTTCTCGCACGTAGTTGGAAACGAAACTCGTGCGAGAAACTTTTTTCAACTTGTGTGATTGCAACACTCATCAAGCGAAAGTTTAATCGCACTCGTATCGTAATAGTAGAAGTACATGCTTTTTATTGTCCTCTTCCGATATACATTACAAAATATAATATAATATCGTATAAATGTATATTTTTAAAAATATTATTCCGAGGCCAATGGGCCATTGACCGGAGTCCTTCAGTCCGTTTTTTTTCCACAGTTATCATTTTTACAATTTGTTCTTAGACATGATATGTATGATAAAGTCTGATTGATGTTATAAAGAATATAAATAAATGAATGAGGAGATGAGAAAATTAGAAAATGAGTACATGATTTAGATGCAGTAAGATGCCGGGGGATTTTCAAAAACATTTTATTCAATTAATGCTAACATAATTTGAAGTATGGTGTGAGTTGGGTGCTTATGTTTTGTAATTAACTTTTCTGGGATTGTTTTGCATAGTGGTATTAGCGTTTCTATGTCCTGTTGCGCGGATTTTGTACTTAGTTTTCTTGTCCTAAGTGCTCTTGGTTCTAAATTTGTAGTTTCGTAAAGCAATTGGTTTGAGAGATTATGCAGGGGGTTCGTATCGTAATATACTAATTTTTTAAATTACCTATCACAGTAAACATTTTCGAAAACATCGAAAGATTAGCGTGGTGTTGTTTTTTATATTACGTAAGTACTAATAGAATTTTTTTGTAATACGTGGGATCACAACCCCGCCGACTTGCCATGGAATGGCTTATACATATGTATACACACACATATGTATATATATATATATATATACGGCCGTTAAATTTTCGCTGGTCGCTCCGCCGGCACAGTGCGCGCCCCGTTAATGGACGCACCATACACACACATGAGAGAGAAAGAGGGGAAAAAGAGAGACACTTGTACTCGCCTAGCCACAGGAGAGTAACGTTATCCTCGAGATACCTCGCTGGCTTTATCGTCGCGATGCGTGACGGTTAGCGCAGCAGCAGCAGCAGTACGACGTACGTTAGACGTGCACCTTCGTACGTTACCTGTTGGCTTTGTGAGTGTGTATTACGCTCGAGCGAGCCCTCTACCTCTCGTCGGGAGATTCTAAAACCTCCCGACTTGTAGTAGCTTCAGAGCTTCCCTACGAGGGAACCTCACATTAGCTGCCTACGACCTCACGACTTACGCCTCTTTTCTCTGTCTCCACGAGTCGACAGGTTCGTCGCTCTCTCGATATTGCACCTTTTTTGTTGTTGTTTAACTTCGTTTTTTGTTATTGAGACATCAAGTAAGGGAAAAATGGCGGGCAGGTTGGATCAAATTCAAATTTGTGCGCATATTTAGATCAAATCTCTAAATTGTTGGACCAATTTAGAGATTTATGACGCACGTTTGGTTTCAATGGACTAGTACAAAAATTCAGCATCAGATGTCATATCGATCTACTTAAGTTTTCGAATATATCTTAAATATTTAATTTAATCAAATTTGATGAATCCTCTGCTGAAAAAGACATGGCCTAAATATCTCGAATTGTATCGAAATCATGAAGCCAGTTTATGAACCTGTTGATTGGTCGATATGTCACAGAGCCAACTTCAGTCGTCTGTCATAGACGGCGCTGCAGAGCCATGGATCGCGTGCGCAGCCCGTTCGATCCATGTACAGTTGTGTTTACAATGTAACAACAAATGTGTTTACAGTACAATAACATGCGGCTCTTAAATAACAGTCTAGAAGCAAAATAATCAATACAGGGCGCACGCAGTGCGTATGGTTTTGCTATAGATACATATATGAGGCATTCCATATGAATTTTACCACCCAGAAAAAAAAACTCTACATTTTTCTAATAATCAGATTTAGTGTAGTATGCAGTATCAATAGATGCACTGGATTTAAAAATTAAAAAATAATTTTGCCCATATATGACAATTTTTTCATTTTTCACTTAATCTGTAATATCTCGGAAACGATTAATCGTATCGAAATCATTAAAAAACGAAAATATGCATTTTTTCATGGCCAACAAAAAAATAATTTATCCAGAATTAATTGTATAACTTCAGGGCCATATTTTATGACGAAAGCAAAAAAAAACATTTTTTGAAATAGGAGGACTTACGGTGTCATCGACGGGAAAATTGCCTCGAAGTCTGTAAGTGTCGCCATATTTTGAGCCGTTTTGTTTTCATGAGATTCCCGAAGGTTTTTTTTTTGGATTGTGAAATTCATTCATATAAAAATCCGCTATAATCGACCTTCATGTTTGCAATTTTTTTTTGTTGGTATTCTTGAGTGCGCCTGAACTGGGGTGTCATGAATACCACCGTTTAACATCTGTCAAGTTTATTAAATTTCTGTGAACATTTGTGCTCAATGTGCGTTCGGAAATGATATGATATTGATTTTTTTTGTCACATCCTATATTTTTTTTACCTTTTTGGTTCGCCCAAGTTGGGAAAGAATAAAACCCACATGGAAAAATAGTATATTTGAAATATACAAAAAATATTTTTTTTTTTCGAAAATTTGTATATGCCGAATATTTTTCGGAATATATGTGAAATATATGCCAATAAAAAATATATGTTAGATACTTCCAGAATGTACTTCAAGCATATTTTTCCTATATTATCGTCCGAAAAGTTACGTATGCCCGATATATTTATTTTCCATGTGGAAAATGACCGTTTGATCGCTCTCAAGTGAATATTTCCGTCAAATTTTGAACTCAAAGTACGATTGAAAGCGATATGACATTAAAATGTTTTTGTCATGATCTGCTGTCGTTAGCCCATGTTTTAGAAATCTGAAAATTCGAAAAAAACCCTGTATCAGATATCGATATTTTTAAGCTTTAAAGACAGAGTTCTCGACTTTACTTCTTTTTAACTCTTCTAAAAAAAATTGTTTAAAGTGACTGAGTTTTTTAAATTAATTTTTGAGATTTTTTCGAAACGTATTTTACTTACTTAAAAAAAGTTAAAGTTAAACCGTATCATATTCCAGAAAACGACTCTTTTCAGATTTCTGACGTTCTAAACAAGAACATTTCGAAAGAAATTTATTAGAAAAAAAAAGATAGAAAATAATTTTGACAGAATTTTCTGTGGCTTTGTATAATTCAGTAAATAATTATTGGGATGATTACTTTTGATTAAAAAAAAGAAACCCTTCAAACTTTTTATTACTTTTTAGTAACAACAAAAAGTTGTGAAAATTTGTGGCTCATTTTATTCGTTAAATAACACACAAAAATCTCAGTTTTACTGAAAGTACTGATTTAAAATGGACAAATGAGTTTAGTATAAAAAAATTACACTATATAGAAAAAATTTCCTAAATTTATAAATTTTATAAAATGTACATATTCAGTATGGAATTATTTGGAAAACGTTATAAATGCCTCGCGCAGGTGGAATAAGAATATAAAAGGGGACATTGACATGTACGAGTGATGTAGGTATGTCGAAGGGCGTAACACGCTCGCCTAATGCTTATTCTAGGAGGCATAGGTTACAAACACGATGGAAAAATGCACGACAGGGTCGCGATAGGATCTGTGCCATGCCCGGGCGCCGTCTCTCTATGTGTACCTGTGTGTAAACACGCCCACGCACCTGCTCGTCATATCCGAGCGTTTGTTCTAAAAATAATCCAACATATCTGTATAATCGTCTGAGCTCGATCTATGAACACTACGTGTGCGTGCGTGGATTCGTTGGTCCTGGAGACAAGCCGCACGCCGTTCTTACACTGAATGTTAGTTGAGAGTTGGCTACGAAATAGTTCTTCTATATATATTGATATAAGTATGTGACATTGTTGGGCAGCAAAAATACTCCAGTCATAAATTGCTGTTTTAATGACAATTGATTCGAGTAATTGTATTTTTTTCGCTAATTACAATTATCGGAATTAAATAAATAAAATAAAATTTTATTTTAATCAACCGCTGCAATTTGTAATGAGTAATTTTTCATTACAATTTTATCCAACTCTTGTATACAAAGACTAAAAAAAAGCTGCAAAGTAGAGTCTTGCACATTGCTTCTTCATTAAATTACATTTTTAACGAAGCTACCTCTATGAGGAAGTTTATTTATTAATTTTGGCTTCCTCATGTGCAAAGTTTTACTTTGCAGCTTTTTTTTCAATCAGCAGTTTTTCTAAACTGTTACCTCCACATTTTTGGTAGTTAGAGGTGCAACGACACAAAATCAAACCACAAGAATTAAATATGAGTTTCTACTCTACTTGCGTGCAAAAATTCATATATATCCACCCTGTCGTTCTGAAGTTCTGGGCAATTGAATTTTGATACTTACGGTCATTGAATATAAAAAATGCAAATTTCTATAAAACCTTAACTACTTTATAAATTTTGTCTATATTTAGTATGAAATATTAGCACACTCTATTTAAGTTTCATGCAACATTTTAGGTCAGTTACTTAAACCGTTTTCAAGTTATAGCACTTTTAAAGAAATTATGAAAATTTAAAAACTTCAGAAAATTCGAACCGCTTTTTCAATTTCACACGCACACGCACACATTCTTTTACGGAAAGGAAGCTTCCTCTGTGACGAAGCAATAAAAAAACTTACAGCAAATTTATAGTATAAAACTGAAAGTTTTTATTCGTAAACTGGTATATTAAATGTAATAGAGAAGTGCAATGTAAAAGGACAGTAAAGTGTATTTACTAAGGTGTTTCACAAATTTTCGATAATTCAGCAAAAAATTTATTTACATTGTTAAATGTATATTGTCAAAAACGGATAAAAAATCAAATTTCGTCTCTTACCCCCAAGTATGATTATACTTGAAGCCTCAATTAAATTAAATAAACTTGAAATTGTCTTTATTTTAGTGGGACGCCCTTTAAAGTTGGTCGCCAGAGCACACTATTTTTAGAAAGTAGTGGTTAGTTACTTATAATTATACTTGTGGTGAGAGACTAAATTTTATTTTTTATTCGTTTCTGACAACATTTTTTGTTGAATTTTAATTTGAGAAGAAAATTGGTACTGTAGCTTTCCAAATATTTTTAACACTAACGTTAATGTTTCACTCAAAGATTCCCGATCGAGTTGATCAACAACGAAACTCATAATTATTTATTTCGTTTTTTAAATAAATTTTCAATTCAATCCGCAAATTTATCCTCTTCTTTCTGTCTTCATATTTTCTCAGGTTTAGCAAAGTGAGATTTGGGTTGCAAGATTAATTTAATACCTCGAAGCGATTTTAATGAAAGGAATTCAATATGGTTCGATTTCACGAAGATTTCACTTGAAAAACGCAAAGTTTACATTATTTAAAAAAGGTCAAATTTAAATGCATTAAAACAAATTAATATTACAAAAACCTTAAAAATTGACAGAGTTCCACTATCAAGAATAGTAATAAAACTGTAAATTATTTATAAAATTTGGGAAAACAGGTCGTTATTCGTTTAGTGTACTAAGTTTAGGTTATTTTCTGAAGTATTTTGCAATTCCGATGGAAAGAAACGCAGCAGCCAATCAAAACGCGAGAAGCTGACTTCCATTCGATATGTTCGACATATTTTCAAGATATTCGAGATTTGATATGTGATCATTTTTTAAGAATTCGATACACTTTTGATATATTCGAGTTTTCACGTATTAAATATTTTTTAAGCAAGGACATAACTTTATAGTACATTTGAGTTACGATGCGCCATGATTGTTTAAAAAAAAAGGCATTCAACATATTCGAGTTTCACAACGTCATGATTTAAAAAAAAAAGAAAAGAACTAGGAAGAAACGAGCGCTCTGAAGCGAGCATCAAGCGAGTGGACAGAGACTCCGTCCTGTCTTACATGGTAATTAAATACAAATAAGATATTAACTAGTTAGTACCTAAATTGACTGCAAGTTTGATGAAAGTTTTATGCTACGTTCTATTGTAGGAAGATTCGAGTGTCGGAAAACCGACATTTTCAGAATTTTCAGCATCTTGTATTTCCAATCTAAACCTCACCAATTAGGGTTGGGATCCGCATACTGGGATCCGGATACCCGGATAGCTTCCGGTTATCCGGATCTAAAAATCCGGGTACCCGGGTGATCGCAAATTATTCGGGTATAACGGATAATATCCGACAAATAATTATTTACGTCTATTGGTGTTTTTAAAACCGGTTTAGAAACTTGAAGATTTAAATTTGTAATTGGACAACCATTTGGTAAACGAGATTAATAACATAGGCGATCGGATAGGGAGTTATGTACATCGGATCGGCTGCGTCTATACGCCGCCATCGTACTCGATACATGCCTCCGAGCTTTGAAACCATAAGTTCACCAGTAGCTTAATTACCGTTGGTTGCTTACGTGCATAATTTTTTTCTACGTTTTAAATTATGGAAGACCGTTGATAAACCTTACATTTTTATCACTCTGGATCGCTTAGTCGTTACGTATACAATAATTTCAATCTTTTTTTGTTTTTTTTTCTAAAACGATTGTTGCCTTTGAATTTATGTCAAAATTTTCAAATTTTTAGAACGTGGCTGATCATATTTTTTGATACAAAATCACAAGTATAATCAATTTGGTCGAAAAAATCTAATAAGTGTCTTTTACAGTTAGAACAATAACTTGAAAATTGTAGAGTAATTTCTACATAAATGAAGTTACAATTGAGGTTGGTCGGTGTTGGGTCAGATTGAAAACGTGTATCAAAAGTTCCATTGTCTAGATTTTTCTGGAGGGTCCCCTTAAGGGAACTAAAAAAAAGTCACAAGAATGAAAATTCTGTAGATGATACCGTTCTTTTAAAATATCTTAAATGTAAACTTCACTAAGGTAGTCGTATCGGTACAGTCCGGCTAAATGTGAGATTCAAAGAGAATTTCGAACACTTTTCAATGACATAAAAATCCGAAAAAAATTAGGCATATGAAGGTTGTGCAAAGATTGATTCTGCTCAGTTATAATATCAAAATGTTATTAACAAATTAAAGAATATATGAATTGTTCGAGGAATTACTCGGCAACCCAACCTTTTTTTAAAAATGAAAACGAATTATTAACTTTTCTGAATATGCATGAATTTTTTCAGAATTTCATCTAATTTTTGAAAATTGCATTTCTTTATACAAAATAAGCGGTGAAATCCGCAATTTCAAAAAATTAGACCGAATTCTAAAACAATTCATACATATTTCAGAAAAGTTAATGAATCATTTTCATTCTATTAAAAAGTTGGGTTGCCGGCTAATTTGTTGAACAATTCACTTTTTTCATTAATTTGTTAACAACATTTCGATATTATTATTATGCAAAATCAATCTTTCCACCACCTTCCGTAAGCCTAATTTTTTTCAGATTTTTATGTCATTGAGAAGTGTTGGAAATTCTCTTAAAATCCGATGTTTAGAGGGACTGTACCGAGACGACTACCTTAAGGGCATGTGAAACATGTACCACGTGACACGTGAGTGCGAGAGGGATAGTTGCAATTTTTGTAACAACGCCATTCCAAGGCTGTTTCGAAAATCAAAATTCTGACTAATTCATTCACGAGATACACATTACTGGCGTCTGTATTTCAATTTTCGCATCGATCCGTTCATAATTCGAGAAAAATGGCACTTCCGAACTTTAGAGGTGCAAAGTCGGTATTTCACATGCCCTTAAGTAAATCAAGCATTATAATTCAGCAATTTTGTAAAGAACTACACCAGAATGATGTGTGGTAAAGAATAACATTTTTAACTATTGTATTTTAGTACCAGTGCAATCAATAGTGATTATAAGTTATTAATATATTATTTGGAGAAAAATAAAAAAAATAAAAATTAGATATGTTGACAGTTCAACGTTTTATTTTAGAATGAATAACGATAAGATAACATGGCAAAACACAGCCTCAATCACTTAATGACCAACTTCGTTTGAATATTAACTTGCCGTAGCTTTGAGACCAAACCGGTGAACAAATTTTAATGTTCGATGTCTTATTCAGTCTGTCGAAGAGTGCATCTACTCGAATTCGTTTTTACAAAATTGCAGAATTATGGTGCTTGATATCTACTTGATAGGGCTTAAATGTAAGATTTACAAAAAAAGGGTGCCATCAATACATTTTTTTCTTATAATTTTTTTTAGGTGTCTGGATCCCCGGCATTACGTGAACGTGATGTTAGTATTACATATTTTTGTTACTATCTATGTACTACCTGTGACTATACTTGAATCCATATAATAATTCGGATTCGTAACTATCCGGATATTCGGATATCCGGATCCGAAGCGTGCTGCTATCCGGGTACCCGGATAACCCGGATCTAAGCCACGGCCCTACTATATATTAACGATTCTTCAGGTTCTTTCAAAACCTATCCTTAAAGGGTGAATTAACTACCTTCTCTCTTAAAAAGCTTTCAACTTATATTGCGTCACTTCGTTCCCATAAATTTCACAATCCATCGATGGAACCTACTCCTGTTCTCCTACACATACAGCCACACGATCATTTTTCATCGATATCGCCAGCTAGTTCTTCTCGCGCCTCGTTATAGTTAGCGTAGGTGTATTTCATGTAGTAGAGTCTCTAACGTTGCTCATACCTTCTCATGATGCATATGAGGCATACATATGAGGCATTCTCTGTCAATTCACCCACTTTGTTTTCCCTCTTAAGTATTTCTCATAATTGGCCATATTTTACTACTACGTAAGAACTTATTATCATTTTACATTCTGCGATTTTTGTTTTTAGATTTTTTTTTCCCCAAAAACCTTATTTACTTTTTTTTCTAATCATTTGTTAAAAAGCGTAGAAGAAGGAAAAACTTTTCATGAAATATTGAATGCAATAGCATTATCACTTTTTCTTTTCCTTTCAAATAATAAAAATTGACTTTGTTGAGCGAAATAAACAAATTAATTTTTTTTTCTTTTTCCATCCAATGAGGCGCCTTTGATTTTGCATAAAATATTACGGAATTTTCTGAGAAATGTGTAAAAACTACAGAAAAATTGATAACGCGGGAATCAATTATTTATGCAGCCAAAAAAAAATTAAAATTCGAACAGAAAATACTTTTTATTCTTTTTTTCAATGCTTTTGGATTCGATTTCGTTACTGCTTATTTTACTGTAAATTCTGCATACACTCCTATAAATACCGTAAAATTTTAGTAAATCTAATATGATGTATTGGCCAAATTCAATAATTTAATTATTTTGATTTAGAAATCTACCACACTATGAAAAATCCCATTCCCATTATTAAATAAAAATCTTCAGATTCGATTATACGAAATTGTAGAAAAATGTTTATAATACCTTTTTTTATGCTTTGAATTATAAAATACATAAATCTCATTTTACAATTTGTTATTTTCAGGCCTGAGAATATTTTTCTACGTCATTAGTGAACCGTTACGAGAAATTATGAACATTGGTATCTTGTTACACGACTTTTTAAATAATTTTCTCCGATCCGATATATATCCAATCAAACATTTTTGAAAATTTAAATTTCTCTGTAATTTTCGAAATATTCAGAAGAAAGTATTTTAATTCAACATCTCCCATGTATATTAAATTTAATATACCAATTTATGTATAAAAGCTTTCAGTATATTTTTTTTAACAATGTGTTTAAATACTTTTTAACCATTTTTTTTAATAGTAAAAAAATGCAACTGTGAGAAAAAATGATGTAAAGTAGATCTTTAGACATTGCTTCCTCGATTATTCAAAATTAAAAATATATTTTGCTCTAATTCACCTCAACTCCAAGTTCCATAAAAACCAAAATTATTTATGGAGTCAGTTCAACTTTTCACTACTGATCGTCCTTTAAAATTGCTTTGCTTGTACAGAACTATTTAGCTCGATAGCTAACAATTTGCGGCATCTGTAGATCGGACAGACGTTTTTGAAAAATTCAAAATCGAATAAAATATGAATAGTTCTTTCAATTACCAAAAAAAGATGTCTGAAAAGGTGATTGCTCCGCATGTGCGCCAAATTTCAGCTCGATTAGTGAAGCCGTTCCTGTCAGGACATCTAGAGTGTCCTGACATGAACATGTCGAAAAAAAAAGTTTCCCGAAAACAAAGTTTCCTCTGTGAGGAAGCAAAAATTGAAAAATCATTCCAAGTACGAAAAATATCTGAGGGTAATAAAATCGTAACTTGACAGAGAACGCCTTGTATCTTCCAAGTACCATACATTGAGTACTCCCGCGCGTCATTACGCGATGGCACATCAATTAACCGGCGTTGCTCACGGTAATATACCCGAAGCGTATATGAGTACATAGATAGAGCGTCTCAGAACGAGCTTCGACGACGACGACGACGACGACGACGTTGGAGACTCTTGAGATACCGGGAGAAAGGTTTTCGTGTCGGGGCAAGCTGAGTGTGTGCCCTCGTGCTCTATGCTTGCTTCTGCTTGCTTGTATCTACGAAGCAAGAGAGCTCCCTATAGTTGCATTGGTTCTCCAATGCTGGCACAACCGGTACGACGGTAACGGCTCTCTTGGTGGTACAACGCAAAATGGATAGGCAAGCTGTATTACCATCCACCTTCACTATGTCTGTACGTATCGCTTCTACATAACTATAGTATATTCTTAATGTTTTATATGTATGTGTAGTTTAATATAGATATATGCATATACAGGCTGTCCCACTTTAATCTTACACTCGACTTATCTCGAAAAATACTGCCCAGATCACGTTTTGAGTATGATGAAACTTTTAGGGTTTGAAGAGGGAAGTTAAAAAAAAAAAGAATTGTTCTAACGTTCAAAATGGCGGAGTTACGATGACCAACATGTTTTTTTAAAATGGAACCATAACTTTTTTTCTACCAGAAAATTCGTCATGTCAAAACTAACAATTTTTTTATTTGGAAAAGTTTTTTTAATACAGTCCATATGTGTTCGGTTAGAAGACCATTTTTGATAATCTTATCGCTAGCGCGTGTGCGTGTGCGTGTGCGTGGGCGTGTGCGTGTGCGTGTGAGTGTGCGTGTGCGTGTGCGTGTGCATGTGCGTGTGCGTGTGCGTAAGTCTTAACAAATTTGCGTTTCAAAACTTCCAACGATCCAAACCTTCTAAAATTTCTTTCTTAACAAAATTTTAAAAACTTACATGCTACCAAATTTGATATCGAAACCATGAAAATTCGTAACGTCCACCCGTGTCCTTAGCAGAAGCACTCCAACAGCGACCAATTGAAAAGAAATAAATCCAAACACCGAATAAGGCCTTTCAATATTCATTCAATATTCATTTTTAAGAATTAGTATTAACGGCGATTCAACCATGCTTGATTTCAGTCCCAGCGAAATCGTTGATATGCTGCTTATTTTAGGAAGATGTAGGGGTAATTTTTGTTTCAGCCAAAAGTTTGTATCAACGCGAATACCCCAATCGTCGTCACCCATCATGGACCACAATTCGAACCCTTCAACAGAGAGCAAGGGCAGGTTAGCCAACCCGCCACCGCCGACGTCACCAAAACGCCGTCATTGATTATGATGGTTCGAATGACGATCGAAACATGGCTATTTTAGTCGTGATAGCCATGAATCCCAATTTAAGCATTCAAGTGTTCTCGATAAGATTGGTCTTCTAACCTAACCTGGAAGATTAAAACGGGACACCCTGTATATATATATGTTTCTGGGTACGTTGGAAGAGAATATTGGAAGCCCGTTGTCCATTTTGCACATATAAACACACGTTTCCAGCACAGTCATCGCAATAGTAAGTACCAATGCAGCACCGGGTCTCTGGAACTTAATTTGCATTGGCACGTTATTATTATGGCTCGTACGAATGATCAAAGAGAACGTGTAATCGCAGCAGATGTATGTTGTCTCGTTTTTTTAACGATAGAACGCAGTGCAAGATCATCTTTGAGAGAGAAGGAGAAAGGGATTTAGCTTGAAGATGTTTTCTTCATGATTTTGTAATGTAAACTGCCAGTAATTATGAGAAATATCAGGGAGGATCGGAAAAAAGGGATTGAGTTGTCAGAAAATACTTTATATTTATGTCCTAAATACATTTTTTTTGCTATTTTTATCATGGATGGGAAAGCTTGTTGGCGATCGTATCGAAGTTTTGCACTGCAGTAAAACACACTGTATTTCTTATGACTTTCATCATAATCATTAAGACAACTGCAATTTTATAAAATTCGAAAATAAAATGAAGAACAAAAATAAAAGACCAGCATCAGTTGTGAAAAAGCGAGGAGACAAATGGAATGTTTAGCGACTGAACTCTAAAATAATTTAACGAATAAAAGGTTTAATAAAGTACTGAGGGCAACTTTTTCACTAAATGCGCTAGAGGAACTAGAAAAAAACTGTTTGTGACAAAGAGTTAAGTTCCTAGTAATTAATATTGCTACTTAGTACAACTTTGCACATTCCTTTCTTTCACCTTTCGCAATACTATAAATTCTTTCTAAATAAAAGAATGGCAGATTCAACATGATGGATGAAAATAAAAAGGTGTGAATGGAACTCGGTACTCGGAATTTTTGGGGTTGACTAAAGTTCTGAATTAAAAACTCAAGTTTTGCATTCATATTCGGAATTACCAAAAACCCCAAATATCTGAATCAATCATTTGATTTTTCCGCTTTAATGGTCTTCATTTCTTATTTATAAAAAATATTTAAAAAATGCTTAATTTTGCATTCAAATATTTCTCAAAAATATATATAATTTTCCATTGCATTTTAGTTAATTATAAAAAATATTTGAGATACTAAAAAAAGTTGGCGAATTGAGAGAAAAGACTGTCAAGTAATTTTTCGTACTAGATTTATATCTTGGAAGCAAAAAATACAGGATTAATATTGTTTTTATTTTCATGAATTTTTAAATGCAGCAGTAGTTTCATGTACTTGTTGTTCGAACTAAAAAATTGATTCTTTTTTTAAAGACAAATCAATTGTAAAACTGTTCAGAATTTATTGGCAATTATTTTCTTTTTTGTTATTCTAAAAGTTTTTTCAAATTTTTAAATGACCTAGTTTAATTTATATTTAAAAGCAAGAAACAAATGGTTGGAGAATTTAATTGGAATGTCGTGAGAGTCTTTGAAAAATTGTTCATAATTGCCACGGCGATGGACAAGAATTCCGTATGAAGAATTCAAGAGCGGCGAGTAGTTTGAGCAAGTGCTTTTGACGGTGTCTTTTGCATATATTAGTATGAAGAAAGCGGAAACGAGAGACCTGTGGCCTCGAGTATTACCTGTCTGTTCTGCCACGTAACTGCAAGAAACAATGGAAGGAGACAGACGCGTTAAAAAAGCAAACCAAATTAAAAAAAAAAGTTTTAGATTGTACCTCACCACAGTCATTCATATATACCTAGCTCTATATAAATACGCTCTTTTTTCGCTTGTTTGATTTCTTTTTATTAAATTTCTTTCTGAGGTCCCATTAACACCGAGCAGCCCCTGACGAATATAATACGCGAGACGTTCTCGTGCAAAATGAAAAGGAATCCCAGGGACATTTATACAACACCATTACTAATACCACCGCAGTATTATGTGCGATCTTTGAGCATTACGAGCCACTTGGAATGCTATTATACAAGACGAGAATTTAACGCGAATAATGACGCCAGTTACGATGTAACTGATGAAACATTTTATACATTTTTTTTTTAAACACCGTTGCAGAATAATTAAGTAATATATTTTACTATAATTACTCTTTAAATTTAACTATATGATATATATTCCGTCAAGAGGACTTTCATATTTTATACTTCTTGTATAAAGGTATAATTGTTGAATATTTCATAATTGTGTTTGTCACTACTTTCTTGTGTTGGAAACTATATAAAAAAAAGGGTGCAAAGAACCTTGCTCATTGCTTTCCCATTGTATGGCCTGTCACAAACTCTTCTCTATGGTAAAATAGGTTGTTTAGTTTTGGTTTCATCATATAGGAAGATTTGTGGATGGCTGATAAAAAAAAATTATGAAGTAAAGTTCGTATGTGGGTACGGGATCGGGTTTGCAATTGTTTTGAAAAAAATTACGAAAATGCAAATTTCTGTAAAATGTTAACTGCTTTATCGATTTTCACGACATTCGGTATCAAATATTAAAACACTCTTTTTAAGATTTATGCAAAATTTTAGATCAGTTGCTTACTCGGTTCTCGAGTTACAGAGGCATTCTTTATCAACTGGGCCACTATAAATTTTACAAACATTTTTTTAGCCGTGCAAATGTCTTTTGTCCACTCTACCAATTTTTCTATAGATTCTCGATATACCACTGTACGTTACATAAAATTAAGAGGAAAATGAAAAGTGTGGAAGTTAGTGAAAGAAAGTATAATTTAAAAAAAAGTGGCCTAGTTGATAGAGAATGTCTCTATAACATTTTCAAGAAAATTACGAAAATGCGAATTTCTATAAATTTAGAAGTACTTTATCGATTTCGCTCAAATTCAACACCAAACGTCGCAACATCCCGATCAAGTTTGTTCGAAATTTGTTCGAGTTACAATGTTCACAGACATTTTTCAAAACCTTAAAAATTTCATAAAATCAAAATGCTTTAATCGATTTTTATAAAATGTATACCAATGAGATACTTGACTTGCACTATACGCACCCACACACACATACACACACACACACACGCACACGTACACACGATTGCACACACAGCCGGACATTTTTTCTAAACCACTTTTCTCGACGTGTTGAACCATTCTGATTGTGAGTGTCCCCACAGTAAATTTCGGAAAAATGTTTTTCATAAAAACAAAGCTTCCTCTATGAGGAAGCAATTGATAAAAAATTGGGTTTCCTATATTTTTTACACTATTCGACGATAGTATTCTCTCGATTAGAATCTGTCGTCTCTTCATCTCCCATTCGAGCAAATTTTAATTAATCCAAAGTACACCCATCGGATCAAAGATAAGACAAAGCCATTGTCGTCCTTAACAATGGTGTCTGGAAGGCAAAATCTTCAAGAATCCACCAAGATTTCCTTAAGGAATTCTATTATCCCAGACTCGAGTTCATTTCCCCATGGAATATCCAGAGAAATATTGCAATGTCTGTCTCCATATCCGAGCCAAATTTAATTAAAGTATACCTTCGATAGCTCCAATTCAGTGCGTTTAGCTCGCGGAATCTCGTCTGCTAATGCGATGAAAGTGCCGAGAGAGAATTAGCGAGAATAAAAGGAGAAGGGAAAAAGCATTCTTCTCGCTCGCTCGAATTAATTACGTGCTGACGAACGCGATGTTGGTGTATACTGACGTACGTAAGAGAGGAAGCAAGCAGTACTCGGTTATGGCAGTCAGACCCGTAAAGCCAACAAGGAACATAGTAGCGCTTCTACAGTACAAAGCATTTCATGTCAATTTACTAATTTAATATTTGCTACAATATTTTTATTCATTCACCTAAGTAAATAAAGTATGCTCAATTTTTTAAAAAGATTTTTAGATGTCAAACAAATTTTTTAATTTTTCTTTTTTATTTCAAACACGTATATTTTTTACCATATCAGTTGTATTGTAGTAATATTTCTATTTGAGTGGTTTATTTTCAAGTGTACTTTTATGTACGTATATTTCAAACATTATTTGACGTTTTTGAAGCGTTTATAATGTAAAAAATCTTGTAGAAACAAGAGAATTGCATGGATTTTGCCCAAATTCAATACCAATCCTCGTTTTATGATAGTCCAACTTCGTATCAATTTTTAGTTCGATATCTAAAAAATTGTGGGAACTAGAGCGCGCACAAAATTTTTTTGAAAAATTCAAAATCTTGCGGAAACAAGAGAACTGCATGGATTTTGGCAAAAAATTTGATCGACCGAGCATAATTGATCCCTCAGTAAGTGTGATTAATTTCAGCTTAATATCTCAAGACGTTCTCAAGTTATAAATGTTAAATGGTTGTCACACACACATATACAACCGGACATTTTTTCTAAATGTGATTTCTTGACGTTTTGGAACATTCTGAGCACGTTTATACAAAAAACTCGAAAATTTTGTTTTTCACGAAAACAAAGCTTATTGAGGAAGCAAAAAATGTAATTATCCCTAAGTGATCTTTTTTATTTCCAAAAAATGTTTTAAATCCGAAATTATGAATATTTTCAGCTCGGACAGGGAATAAGAAGATTTGAATATGAGATATTTGTTCAGACTTTAAAGCGTTATTCTATTATAATAGATTTTAATAGCATGCACCGAAATTTCGTTTTTTTTTAAATAAGAAAGCACACTTTGTTATTCACTTGTGTGCGATGATGTAGCAACATTTTTAAGCAAAATTAAAAAAAAAAATCATCGTCGGAAGAATAGAGTAAAAAATAAATTAAAAAAATTAATCGTTCGCCTAATAGTGCATGCTCAATTTTCTAAGGATTCTTCACCGTGGGAATCGAATAAGCAACTATAATTTCATAACGCAATATACGACAAAAGGAAATAAATCTAGAATAATTTTTAATACTTGGATTCATCGGATAGATGTTTATTAAAAAATGAAAATACGTGGTTTTTCATAATGTATAGGAAAAAAATTATTCTAGATTTATTTGACATACTTTAATACGACTTTTACGGCAAAAACAAAAAAAAATAATTTTTTTTTCCTATACATTATGAAAAACCACGTATTTTCATTTTTTAATAAACGTCTATCCGATGAATCCTTCCCAAGATACAGCGATCTGAATAAAAAATGAAAAAATGCTAATATCTCAACAGGCTTCATCTGTATAATTTTGAAACTTGGTGAAGTTTTTACAAAAATATTATTGGATTTTTTGCAATTTTTTCCAATTTTTTTTTTTTTGGCGGCTGAACTGCCATGGAATGCCTCATATACTGTTGTTTGCTTTTAAAATTTAAACAGAGACCGACATGTGCTCAATAACCATCTTCTTACCGTATTAATAATGATTTAACACTGTGCGTCATCTTGGATGGGTGTAATTAACCACTCTTAATTGCACACATCTGATACCATCACAAATATTGTGGCTGCTGCTTTCCTCATGGATTAAGAACTTCGGTTTGAGATTATACCTAGGTTAGTAGACCCACTCCGTACTCTTTAGATTTATGTTACAAGATTTGTATTTATTACTATTATTTAACTTCTTATTAATTATTATTAATTTTAAGATTTTTACTTGGTACTATTATTTAACTTATTATTAATATTTACAAGTTAATAACTCACTCTTCTTTATTTAATTTATATTCAGTTTGATTATTTATTACGATTCGATTATCTATACGCAGACTGACACTTATTAATTAACATCTAAACGACAACCAAGATTATAAAATCGAGGTTTTTTTCACAAATTAATATCAACACGTGAAAATTATAGAATTAAAAATAATATATAATGTTACTAATTGTGGAAATATAGAGGAGAATATTTTTCTACGACATTAGTGAACCGTTACAAAAAATTATGAACATTGGAATCTTTTTACACGACTTTTTAAATAATTTTCTCCGATCCGATATATATACAATTAAACATTTTTGAAAATTGAAATTTCTCTGTAATTTTTTAAATATTTAGAAGAAACTATTTTAATTTAACATCTCCCATGTATATTAAATTTAATACACCAGTTTATATATAAAAGCTTTCAGTATACTTTTTTAACAATGTGTTTAAATACTTTTTAACCATTTTTTTAATAGTTAAAAAAATGCAACAGTTAGAAAAAAGGATGCTTTCTCGATATTTTAATTATTAATATTTATAAGTTAATAACTCACTCTTCTTTATCTAATTTATATTCAGTTTTATTATTTATTATGATTCGATTATCTATACGCAGACTGACACTTATTAATTAACATCGAAACGACAACCAAGATTATAAAATCGATTTTTTTTTTCACACATTAATATCAACACGTCAAAATTATAGAATTAAAAATAATATATATTGTTACTAATTGTGGAAATCATTTTTATATTTTTCAATGCGGCCACACACAACCAATTTCTTTTTGTATTATTGATGTACAGGGTATTAAATTTCTGAAAAGGGTCCATATTCAGGACCGAAACGTAAAACGGATTTATCATTTATCATCACACACCTACCAAGAACAGGAGTTGGTCGCACGTAGCCACTCAAAACAATACTACTGCTCAACAATTTCGACCGCCTACCACAAATTACTATAGCAATTACAATCAGATAGCAAAATAACCTGTTAATTAATCAAAGTTCAATTTTCTTGACTTTCAATTAACTTTTTATAAATTAATACGAAACAATTAATACGTCACCTGAAAATTGTATAAAAAATTCATGAAAAATTTAGTATGGATTCAGTTGACCTATTGAAAAAATAATTAACCATATCGAAAACGTTTGGGATCCGGTGAATTGCCATGGAATACCTTATATTCTGCCTCTTGGACTTCCCAGCTTACATGGTCTTATTCGTAGCTTCGGTACTCCCAGTGAAATAATCAAGTTCGCGCGTGTACTCTCGACAAGACCGAGCGATTAAACGTGACAATAGTATTTATCGCAATCACAGTGCACGATATCCTGTCCTACTCTGTTGTGGCTGTAGATATGAGAATGCTTATGTGCTTTATGCAATTATGCTTATGTGCTTTGTACAGTATGATGCAGTATATTGTAACTGGACGCTTATATCGTCTGATATAGAAACTTACCTGTGCCACAGAAACAGAGCTGCAATCTTCTTTTACTCTGAATTTATTTTAAATTAAGGGAACGTAAAAAAGGAGCATCAGAATTTTTTTTTCTGCTTCTGTTGATTAAGAAAACAAATTTTTATTTGACCATCATAAAACGGATATCAAGCACTGTAATTGCGCAATTTTGTATTGCTATATTGTGCATTAGAATTATGTGAAAAAAGATACATAATTTTTCTTAAGTGTCATTTTTGTTTTGTGGATTTTTGTGGGCAATCTGATTTTTGGCAATAAAATGTTCAATTGTTTTGTTACTATTAACAGTGAGGTCTGAATTGTTGTCACCTTTATGCAGAGAATCTTGTTGCACTGACTGAGGGTATTGCTTAACGATTTGATTCGAATCAATTAGAGTACAGTAAATTTTCTATTAATGGAATTTTCAATAAATTTAACAATAAAAAAAGAAGAATTTTTGGTGTAAAAAAGTCACTACAATCTTCCCTTAAATAATGTTTGCAAAAAAAGGAAATTTTATTCGAATCCTTAATAATTGAATTAAATTTTTCTACGCATTTTTGTAGAAACTACAGATATAAATTAAAAAATGATTACCTAATTATCTTTCTTAGTGAACGGCAATAATTGCTGTAATTCCAATTTGAATTTTATTCCAATACTAGTGGTAAAAAAAAATTGCAAACTTAGAACATCGCACATTGCTTCTTCATTAATTTCCATTTTTTACAAAGCCACATCAAAGAGGAATCGTTTTTATAATTGTTAGCTCCCTCACAGAAGAAGCTTTGTGATCATATTGAAATTGCTTTTCTATTATCCTCTACATAATTGTATAATGATTTTTTTTTTCAATTAGCATATTTTTTTCGACTACTTTTTTTCTGAAATTCTTACATCTTTTACAGTATGCCAACATTCTATATTGAAGCTGTATAATGAAATGCAAGAGAGGATAATAATGAAACAGCTTGCAATTTATCTTTATATATAAAAACACAGTGTAACTGTGTTCCTTATTCTTCTCCTCCTAAACGGGTTGGCCGATTATGATTTTTTTCTGGTATTGATGGGGTCACCTGAATGGTTCTTAGCTATAGTTGGATCCGGTAGATGGTCCCGTTGTCGAGATCCACAATGTTTTCAGATCACGCAAAATACGCACATAATGGCGGAATACATTACGACGCAGCCATTTTTTTTTATTTAAAAAAATATACTTTAACATTTTAAAATCGTAATAAGATAATGTCAACATTTAAAAATGATGCGATTATTTTATCACCTTTAAAAAAATTCATGAAAATTTAGTTTCGCTAGAATACTCTTATTTACTTCTCTAATAATTATTAGCAAACTAAGTAACTATTTTTCGTTACATAGTTGCTCTGAGTCTTATTTTTCGTAAGTAGAACATTTCAATTTATTTGTCAAAAAATTCAAATGCCTATTTATAGATATGTCCCAAATTCAATACCAATCCACCTTTAGCATTGCATTATTTCTAAAAAATTATTTAGCTCGATAGCTACAAATTTTCGGAAGCTAGACAACATACAGACATTGTTTAAATAATTCAGAATTGTGGAAAAAAATAATCTGTTTGAATTTTTTGAAAATTATTACAAACGTCTACCTGTCCCATGTCTATGCCAAATTTCATCTCGATTGGAAAATTCGTTCTTTAGGTATCTAAGTTTGAATTTTGCATGGCAGCCATACACCATATATGGAGTGATTGGTAAAGCAGTTAAAATTTTACGTAAATCTGAATTTTTCCAAAAATGTTTACGTTTTGTTACTATTTACAAATTTTACACAAAGCTTCCTCTATGAGGAAGCCGAAATTGATAAATAAGCTTCCTCGTAGAGGTGGCTTTGTGAAAAATCGAAATTAATGAGGAAGCAATGTGCAAAGTTCTACTTTGCACTTTCTTCTTCAATGTTAAGAGAGGCTTAATAAAAGATAATAATAATTTGGGCGTTAAAATGGTCACGTAACTAATAGAAAATGTGATTTGTTCGACTGTAAGATTTTACTCAGTCTGTGCATATAGTGAGACGAAAGAGCTCATTTCCTGGGCACGTAACCCATAAAACGTTTTCGCGACGTCGTCATCATCGCTGTCCTCCCACCTCGTCGTCTTTTCCTCTTCATGGGGTCGTCGAGTCACTTCTTTTCGTCGTCTCCTTGTCAGGACTATGTATAGGTAATATTACCCACTTGCATTCTATTGCAAGTCTTTCAAAGGATAGCTATAAGAAAAGAGGATTCTCGCGGATGGCGCGAGGAAACGGTATACTTGACGCAACCGTTTCTTCGCTGCATACCTACAACACGATTATATACCATCGATAAAAATAATACAAAGTTTCTTTTCGAAATAAATTCTTAATTTAAATCCGCAAGAATTCATTTTTTTTCTTGCCTATCGCTGTGTATATGTCATTCCAGGCAATATTGCCAGATTTTTTATGGTTATTTATTTAGTTATTATTTTTTACGTCACTATTGGGTGACTTACAAATTCATTTATTTTACAAAATTGTTTATTCTTCTTAGAAAATAGAGAATTCTCCATTTTTTTTTCAAAGATTTTTTAAAACATTTTTTTGATGACTTAGAATTTGTTTAAATTGCTGCTCATAAATTGATAAAAAAGTTTCGAAAATAATTTGTTCACCTGTGTAAATGAAGTATGCTCTATTTTATTAAAGATTTTTACGGCATTTTTTTGGGTGACTTACAATTTTTTTTAAACGTTGTAAATTGCAATGTTTTAAAACTATTCGATGTAAATTTTTAAAAATATTCATTCATCTTTGTATATTGAGTATGCTCGATTTTTCTAAATTTTTTAACGACATTTTTCAGTCACTTACAAATTTTCAAAATTTTTGTGCAGCTATTTAAAAAATATATTTTTTTGATCTGAGGAAATGCCGTACGCTTGTCTTTGTAAAAGACTTTCACGGTATTTCTGGAAGACTTACAAATTTTTTACTTTTTGCTCAGAAATAAGAAAAAAAATTATTCTGAAATGTTCAGTTCCATGTGAGCAAATCAAGAGTGTTCAATTTTATAAATAGATTTTCTACGACTATTGTGGGTGACTTCGAAATGTTAAAAAATTTTGTTCAGAAATGAAAACAATTATTCGCTCACTTCAGTAAATGCAGTATACTCATTTTTTCTAAGATTATTTACGGAATTTTTAAGTGACTTACAGATTTCTAAAATTTTCCACAAACTCAAAAAACAAATGCATCCAAGTAAAAGGAGTATGTGTTTTAAAAAGATATGCTGCATTTTTGGGTGACATACAATTTTTTTTTAAATTGTGTTGAGAAATATAAAAAAATTATTTCCATATAATTTGTTCACCTGACTAAAATATGCATCCTACCTTAAAAGACATGGGCAATCAAAATCAAAGTTCGAGATATTTGTGAAGCCATTTAATTCGTGCTATGATTGATAAGTGATGGCCATGACCTATAGCGCATGCTCTCCTGCTATGCCCATCGTACCGGCAGGCGATGGCGTTCATTTTGAATCCGCAACACTCTTGCTGTGTACGATTGCTTAGTATAAAAAAGTGTGTGTACCATTGAAGACGGTTCTTAAATAAGATGTTGCCAAAAAAAAAAATCAATAAATAGCGTTTACTACTTTTTGCTTCCTCATAGAGGAAACTTTGTTTTCATAAAAAAATTTGTTTTTTGGGATTTTCATGCCAGAATGCTCTAGATGGTATATAGAAAAGTGGTTTATACGAAATGTCCGTATGTGTGTGTGTGATCGTGCGTGCATGCGTGCGTTCGGATTTCTTGTTCGAGCCGTAGCGATCACAATTTTTACGATATCGGCTTCGAATTTGTACCACATGTTGGCTATCATGAACTATGAGATGGGATTGAATTTCAATAAAATCGGTAAAACGGCTCGGCTTTTACGGCATTTTTAGATTGTCATAATTTTTAAAAAATGCTATTACTCGAGAATGGTTCAAGTAACTATTTGTTAATTGAGCTTCGCCGTTCGACCATTATTATAGATGGAATTTTTGGCAAGTGATACTCGGAGCTGCAGCGATATTTGTTCACGATTAATTTTAATTGTAAAAGATCGTCCATTCTGATTGCTTAATCAATTCTTAACCAAGTGGTAAAGGTAATTCCTTTGAGTGAACAAATTATGTTCTCGAATTGTTTTCGACTTTTCCGATCGGAAGGTCTATGACATCAGAATCTTCGCTATCGATGTCTCAGACCCGAGTACGACTTGCCAAAAATTCCATCTATAATAATGGTCGAACGACCATTACGAACGAAATTTATGTAAAATCGATAATATAGTTAAGATTTTATAGAAATTTGCATTTTCATAGCTTCTTTAAAATGCTATAATTCCAGAACGGAGTGATATTGCCTCCTCATTCTTTCTTTTTAAATCTGTTTTTACATATCATGTCGTTCACAAAGCTTCCTCTAAGAGGAAGCCAAATATTACTAACGTGTCTTTTTCATAGAGAACCTCTGCGAACGACATTTAAAACAGTCAGTCAACTGCAATTGCATTACTCATAGAGGAGCTTGCAAATAATTTAGGGTTCGCACATCGTAGCTCTGTGAATGGCGGAAAATGAGGAAACAATGTGCAAAACCCGACTTAGCAACATTTTTAATTCTGAATCTAAACATTTTTCCGAAAACAAATTTCACCAAATATTTGGGTGGGGTACAAAATTTTGAAGGACTAAAATCTTGAATGTTTAATATCCAGACATTCTAGAATTATAAAAATTACAATAACGAAAGACGTTTGAATTTTGTGTTTGAATGTTTGAATTTTTTATTTGGACAGACCACTAAGACGAATAATTGTTTGTTTGATAATTTAATTATTCAAACACTCATTTATTTGAATGTATATTTTCAGAGAGTGCACAATATGAATAATCAAAATATTGCATCATTGGGTTATAAACTGTTCGAACTCTCATCAATTTGATATTTCTCCCCTTATATTTTCGGCCTTTTCCATTTTAACTTTCGTTAACGTTGAACTTCAAAATTTCGGCCATTCCAAATTTGTATCTTTCGCTATTTTGACACCCACCGAAATATTTTTAAAAAATTTTGAAATCGCCCAAAAAAGTTGCAGAAAAAAAGAACAAAAAATACGAATCGCGGAGGGTTAGCTTTGGTAGCCGGAGTTTTGGCATGGAATGCCTGATGTGCCTAGGAAATGGAAGTTGATACTTTGCATTGCTCAGCGAATAGTTTGACCTCTCTTTCTCTATTTTATTCTTCGGATTTTACCTCGCTTTACCTCTTTCTCTTATAGTATATCGACTCCGTAATGGTGAGATTCGAGCGCACCCTTCGATCGTATAGATTTGCCCTCGTCCTCTCGGCTCGACCGCGAATTTAAACGACCTCATATCTGCCAGCAGCAGCAGTACGGCAGTTCAATAGCTCTCTCGGTGTTGCAGTCCTGGTCGCGTCGACGTTACCTCGTCGTTTCCGCAGGAGCCAAGGTTTAAATAGCTCCTGGGTTCACGGCGAACTCGACACAGTCGCGTAGGACTCGAAAATTCCATCCCAGAAATCGGAACATCACAAAAAAAAAAAAAAAAACAAAAGTCATTAAAAAATTAGTTATAAAAAATATTTGTTTAGCAATTATAGAATTTTTTTATGTGTACAATTAATTCTATGATTCTTCTGAAAACATATATTTAAAATTAAGAATTTTCTTGTGAATGTGACATTTAACAATTTGTAAAAAAATATAATTGCAATTATAAGAAAATTCTTTTCAAACGAATGTATTTTCAACAAATATATTCGAAAAAAATTAAAGAATTCATTTTATATCAAAAAAATTTACCGTTAAAATATATATACGAAATTCAATGATTTTTCGAAATACTTTATCGTTTTTTTTTTAAATCATTTTTTCGCAATTGAACTTTTTCTTTTAAACTTGTATTTAAGTCTCATCAAGTGTATATAAAACATTATAAATTTACTATTAAATACAATTTTTCTCAAATCAGAAATTTTACAAAAATATATTTTATCACGTCTATTTTAGTGTTCTTAATGCTTGAAATTTAACACTACCAATTAGAACAATTTAGCGATTATATGAATAGCCCAAAGCTCTCCAGTCTTCTTAAATACTTAAAACAGCTGTTGTTTATTTCAGTCAATTTTAAGAAACATTTTACCAAGTGATCATTTTAGCAGCCTCGCTTAACCATTTTTTTCGTTTACTGATAAAAAAAACTATATTGTTTATACGCATAATACGAAGAGTTTCGACAATCGAATACATTTTTAGAAAAATTATCATAAAAAATGATTCTGTAATCAAATGATGATTAAAAAAGTTCCATCGACCGGCTTGAAATTGCAAAATTATAGAGTTTAATATACATTTTAAAAAGCTTTAATACCTTTTTAAAACAGTTAAAAAAAAAGTTCAAATATTTTTAGAACATGTTAAATAGTTCAAGAAAAAAGGGCTATTATGCCTTTTTCCTCCATTATAAAGGAAGCTTTGTTTTTAGGAAAAAACATTTCTTCCAGATTTTAATGTCGGGACACTCAGGATGGGCATGGTCGCTCTAACTTTAGTAAAAGTTTGACGATTTAGCTAAATAATAATTGAAAATTCGGTCAATACTGTTTGGTATTGAATTTCGACAAAATTAGTAAAACGGTTCGGGTTTTATGGAGTTTTGTAATTTAAACTCGAGGACGGTTCAAGTAACTGATCTAAAATGTTACATAAAACTTAAATAGAATATGCCATTGATTAATACTAAATTTAGCGAATCGATAAAGTAGTACGTTTTTTAGAAATTTGCATTTTCGTAATTTTTATTGGAAATGTTATAACTCGAGAATGGTTCAAGCAATTGATCTAAATTTTAGAATAAGACTTAAATGAAGTGTGTGAGTGTTTGATACTAAATTTCGGCAAAATCAATAAAGTGGATTTCAGAGAAATTTGCATTTTCGAATTTTTTTAAATAACTCGAGAATGGTTCACGTAACCAATCCAAGATTTTGCATAAAACTTGAATAGAATATGTCGTTGTTTGACACTGAATTCTGTGAGAATCCAAAAAAAAACAGTTCATATTTCAGAGAATTTTTTATTTTTTATACGAAGTTTTCTGTATGAGGAACCCGAAATTGATCAACAGACTTTCTCGTAGAAATAGCTTTGTAAAAATTAAAAAATAATGAGGAAGCAATGTGCAAAGTTCTACATTGCAGCCTTTTTTTAGTGCTTTTAATGCTTGAAACTTTATACAAACAATTACAAAAATCAACCAACTGTTTTTTACTAGTCCAATGTATTACAATTTCCTTAAAGCACTTAAAAGAGAATATAAATTCAATTAATTAAAAAAAATATTTCCCCAATTGATAATTTCGAAAGATAAGGATAATTAGAAGCCTCGCGACTCGATTCTATATCAGCACGATATACATATAGTATGTACAGAGTCTGTAACTATAGTGGAGAAACTGTTAGAGAGTTGAGTGAGAGAACGTGAGACAGTGGCCCAGCAGCATATACGACACATTGACGTGAATTTAAGATGCTATTAAATCGTCTCTAAAGCCCACCAGGCATTGATGCACTATAGTAAAGAAATATACTATCATAAGATGCACATACACAGCATTTTATGTATATGGATGTGGCTTGTTTGTGTGTAGAGCTTGAGAAATAAAAAAAGAAAAAAGCATAGAAGCAAGTGGTAGGAACGGAGGCATCGAGAGCAGGACGTAGATCACGAGAGGATCCACCTGACTCCGTGACCCCGCGCACCTAGAAAGCGAGCAAGCAAAAGCAACGAGCGCCATGCCAGGAGGCTGCTGCCACTTCTCCGGATTTCCCATTAGGATAATTATTAGTCTGCTTCTCTTTGAATACCTCTCTCAACGATAGAAATACGAGGAACACCGCAGCAGAAGAAACGAGAAAGAGTAAAAGATGAAACCTTTTTTTTTTTATACCCGAGATTCCTCGACGATTAAGACAGTCCAGTCACTTTCAAATCTAAATTATACCGAATAAGTGAGAAATCGTGCATTCCAGTGGTTGAAAAAGAACTAAGAACTAGCAATGATAATTGTAGTCTGTATTATGAAATTTTAATAAAAAATACAAACATATTTGTTGTACTCTTTATTGAATAATGACATATATAATAAATCATTTTAAACAAGTTCAACGAGGTTTTACAATCACATACTTCTCTTGTGATACGCCTCCTTGACTATATTTATAACATCTATCATTTTTTTTTTTTAATATATATTTTTTTAATGAGAGTCAATTTTTGCAGTCAGGAGTTTTTTTAAAAACTTTGTAGTATTAGTCGTTAAAAAAAAATTTCAGCTGTTGAGAATTGAATAGTTGGAACTTTTGATGAATCTATATTTTAACAAATCGAGGTGGTAAATTAATAGAATTTCTATTGATAAATAACATGTGTTTTTCTTAGTGTAGTAATAGAATCAATATTACGGTTGATTCTTTAAACGAAATAGAAAAAAGATCTGGTGAAATATTATTGTTAATTAATAGTATTCTTCTAATTTTATCTTGGAACTTGCTGCAATTATCGATATTCTTCCTTTAACAAGGATTTTAAAAAAGAAATCTCATTTACGTTTTCTTTTTATCAAACCTGTAAAAGTAAAAAAAATGTTATTTTTACTAGTAAAGTAAATTTGTCAATCTTACAACTTTACACATCTGCAACTTACTTTTAACATAAAATACTTGTCATTTTGGCAAATGAAGATTGTCACGTAACAAGAAAAAAGTTATAATATGTTTACAAAAAGTAGTGGTATTTTTTTAAAGTTAAATACGAAACGTTTGTAAAATAAAGTAACAGTTTTTGTTGTTGTAATAATGAAAGTATTCTCTTGTACTTGTATTTATAAAACTAAAAATTACATACTTCTTTTTCTGTAAATTTAACAAAAATCTTGCATTCGTTTTTACTCTGTCGACCCTTTTTAAACAAGAGACATTAAGTCGATTTAGTACGTTTCTATATCTACAAAAATCATTAAGAATTAAAGCCATTACTAGACTTTTTTTTTCGTATTGAGAGCCTAAATTGAGAACTTTCTTCTGAAAATTAAAAAACGAAACCTGTTTTTCTTCCGTTTTGAAGTTCCATTTGCGAGTTTTGGATTCTCTACAAAAATTCTCCGTAAGTCACTCTTCAGGAATGCCGCGTTTTTGGCATAAAGCCCTTAGCAAAAGGTATTAAATTTATTTTAGGCACCGACAGAATGTCAATAGTCAAATTCTCTAACATTGAAACTTAAGTTAACCCCTTATTTTCAAACGTTTTGAAAAAAATTCTGTCTCCGTGGCAAATTCGAGTTTTTGGTTCAGTAAATATTTCTGTGAAGGTAATTTCTTAAAGAATGCGGCATTATTCCGGATGAAATACTTCAATTTTCATTTGAAAGTTGACGCAAAGTTTGATTTTTTTTCAGAAGAATAATCTTTAATATATCGATCCTAGCAAAATTTATCAAAAAAGTATTAAACTTTTTTTAAAAATCACAAGAAATCATTTTACGTTTTAAGGTGGAATGTCAATAATCGTACTCTCCAATCTAGAATCCTGTTCAAACGTTTTAAAAATTCCGATCATCCTGGCAAATTTGAAGTTCCATTTTTGGCTTTCAGGTTATTCGCACTAAACATTTCCTACAAGGTCATTGCTCAAAGAATGCGGTATATATTCAGCACGAAACACTTCAAACAATTTCCATTCCAATGTTAGCGCCAAGTTTTTTTTTTAAGAAAATGTTTACATATCGCTCCTATCGAAACACAGCAAAATGCTATTAAATTAAAAAATGTCATCAGAAATAATTTCAGACATTAAGACAGAATGTCAATGATCGAATTCTCCCGACTTGAAACCCCTTCAAACATTTAAAAAATTCCAATCGTCTGGCAAATTTGAAGTCCAATTTTGTTTTTTAACTTCTAGGTTATTCACTAAACATTTCCACGAAGGTCATTTGTCCAAGAATGCAGCATATCTCATATAAAATACTTGGTACAATTGTCATTCCAATGTCGTCTTGCAGATTCCGCAAAATAAAATAAAAAAAAAAAGGAAAAGCCACCCCATTGAATTTTCGAGTAAAGTGCAGGGCGGCTCTGTTACGTCTCGATCTTCTCGAAAAAATCAAGCCAACAGATGGAAAAGGGATTGAAGCAACGACCCTAGACAATCAAAATCGTGATCATCGTCCACAGACAGTCTAGGATCTTCTGGAGTCGATACCAATAATTAGAAATCTCTGCCCGCAGGCTGATCTGTCTATGGTCGCAGTCTCAAAACTATAGTAACAGAAGAAGAAGAACAAGAAGAAGCCAAAAGCCCTGACCATCCAAATCTCTCGGTTCCTCCAACAGCATCTTCAATATAGAAAACCTGGCCTAGGTGAAGAAGGCAATCTGTCTAATAATATACGTTCGACAGTGGTCCAAACAGCTGGCTTGACCGCGTGGCGTCTGAGAAGCAAAAGCTTTACTTCAGACCGAAAAGTATATCGTCAGGTGGATGTACCTCAGCGATACCTCAATTATATACCTATAGCGAATGATTCCCCTTAAAAAAAAGGAAGAAAAAAGAAGAACATTGAAAAGAGTCTCTAGGAGCCTCTGGCAAAAAAAAATCATGCCCTATGCATGTTGGTCTGCTAGACAAGCTGCAAGGTCTAGTACAAATCTTTTCTCCTGCTGACCATACGAAGAACATGAGGGATTTTTCAGGAGCTGGTGGATATGTGCTACCTAAAATGATGTATCAAAATGGGATACAAGACCGTTTTGAGCCCCGGGCTAATTCTGGCTAATATAATAATTGGAACTGCGTGAGGTGAAACCACCGGTGTGGATGCGATTCATAGAACGAAACAGGAGGCAAAGGATGAAGAGGAAAGCCCCGGTGAGCGAAGAACAACTGGACGGATGGTAGTCGAGTGGAGTAGAGGCGAAACGGCACAGCCGGTGCTGATGATGAAGGAAAGAAAAGAAAGATGTACCAGGCATTCTCTGTCAATTTAACCACTTTTTTGCTGGCTCTTTCAGATCCTTCCTATAATTAGCCGGAGTTAAATGCTTGAGAGTATTTTAAAAAAATATTTTTTAGGGTTGTTTTAACCAGGAATTCAGGAGATGTATTTTTTTTTCAACCGTTTGTATCTTGTAAAGGGAGAATGTAAGGTAAAGGGTTAACAACAAAAACAAAGAGAGAAAATATAAAGTAAAGGATTAACAATTTCGATGAAATTTTGAAAGCAGTAGTCACGTTTCTACTTATATTTTCAGCAGTTTACGTTTTTAACTTGTTTTTACTGGTGATGACGATGATGAGGAAGAGAGAAGGATGTGCGAGGCATTCTCTGCCAATTAAAACACTTTTTTTGAGAAGTTTTCCATGGTTAGGCTTATTTTTATACTACTTGAGTATTTTTTCTGAATTTTTTTTTCCAGTTTATTGTTAATCGATACATTAGGACGTGCATTTTATAAAAAATTATCGTTATTTTGAATATATTTGATATGTTTATACTTCTAGTTTATTGAAAAAAAATTATGTTTTGAGCAAAGAAATAAAATTTACAGTTATTTGCCCAATGCGACCCCTTCGATTTTACTTCAAATTTTACAGAATTTACCGGTATGAATTTATGATCCAAAGAAAAATGTGCAATGTATAAATCAAATATTGAAGCTTCAAGATTTTAGAGCACTTTTCTTTCTTTTTTTTAAATTATTGATGCAATGTAGACTGTTTTATATTGTTTCTTGTTTCATTTTTAATTTTTTACACAATTTGCGACAATTGATGAACCCTTTTCCTCATATGTGGGTTTTTAAAAAAAATGCAAGATGATGAGGAAGCAATGTGCACCGATCATCCTTTTTTAGTTCCAAGTAAAATTAAAATATACCTAACTACAATTCGGAAAAAATCTAAAACTTCTAATATCAAATAATGAATATTGAAGAAAATTAAGAAAAAATAACTTCTACTGCATTCAAAACTTCATTAAAAAAATGGATTATTTTTACCTTATATTTTTCTTATGCTATTTTTCCGTTTCAAAATATAAATAAATTAGCAAAAAAAAAAGCATCTTCTAGTATTTTGGGGAAAAAAGTATTACTAAATGTACAGAAAGTGCTGATAAGTACTTGTAAAGTCTGAAGCAAAATTAAAATAACTGCTTTGCATTCAAAACTTGTTCACGAAAGTTCTTTTTTACCATTCCAAAATATAAATAGCTTTCCAAAAAAGAAAAGAAAAATAAAACTATTATGTGAAATAAAAATTGAAGAATTTCGCAAAAAGTACTGTTAAGTAAAATGAGGCGAATTATGAGAAATGTCTGAGAGTGTTGGCAGAAAAAATGGACTGAATTGACAGAGAATGGCTAGTACATCGGTGAGGTATATGGAAGCGAAATATGGCCCTGGGTCCGATAGGCAGGGGCCCTTGCTCCGAATTTAAACGGCGGAACAAGCCCCGGTGTGCGCCGAGCGACGACCGCGCAGGATCTCCCCGGAGAGATCTCTACCGATCTCTTGGATCACCGAGTCTTGGTGTGCTTGCATGTCTTTGCTGCCGGCAAAACTCTTTGCCCCACGGGGCTTCGGTTAATTCGTGGCCCGAAGTGGAGTTCGGAGGCCCCGGCGAAGCTCATCTCATCCTCACTCTCTCGCTCACTTTGGATGCGCCGCGTTAATGACGCGCGGTTGGGTTCCCCGCCGCGGGGGGTTCACCCCATGTGGAAGAGTAGCATTGGTAGTTCTGTGGAATTTTTGCCGTATTTGCTTTCTCTTTCTTTATACGTTGTTCAATATTCATTTTAATTTGACTTTGGATTATTTAGTTGATACAAGTAATTTAAAATGAATTGGCTATAAATAATAGTTACATTTCTTGTCTTTTTTTTGTAGACTTTACTTTGTTCTTCGGGGATTTTTTTAAGGATGCTCTTTTTTCGATTTTTAATTTCTGGTTTCTCGTCTCTCGGTTACTTAGACTTATTAGATATTAGCAAAACAATATAACAACATTAATGACGAATATCAATTTTAATTCTAATCAAATACTTTTAACGAATGCATATTTTTATTTCAACCAAACACTTTGGGAATATGAATTTTATTTTTATTAAAATATTGTTTACGAATACAAGCTTATATCTTATTAAAATACGATTTACGAATACGAATTTGAATTCTATTAACCCTCCGCGGTCACCCGGGGACAAAATGACCCAAGCATTGTAAGCGTTTTTTTCCGTAAATTTATTGGCAAATTTTTATTTTATGTATATCTCTAATTGTTAATTTGCATTTAATTTTTATTCGATCTCTTTACTCAGTGTAATAAAATGAAAGTCACCCTCTACGGATATAAGAATAAATACCTCTTTTGAAACGTCGACTATGGAGCTATGATTTCGTTAAACTATAATATCTCAAGAATACTCTACACCCTAAAATTTTACAAAGAAGAAATTGAATATTGCAAGAGTTACGATCTTTTTTTTAGCGAAAAAAGGGTATTTTTTACACATCGATCCCTTGCAGATTTTTTGTCAACATTTTTAAATTCGACTAAAATATAATACCGTAAATACGACATTTTAGAATGTTCAAAACCAACATCCTGAATTTTTACGAGTCATTTGGAACGATGTGGTCAACGTGATAGTCGTTCAAACACGGTTGGGGTCATTCCGAAACCGTGTGACCAGCGTGTTAAATACTTTTTACGAATACGAATTTTAATTCTATAAAAATAAGGGTTTTCACTTAGATCCGGATTATACGGGTATCCGAAGTCGCTCGGATACCCGTATAATCAAATCCGGATACCCGAGTAATTTCAACAATTCGGGTATCCGAACAACTCGAACTATCCGTTTATCCGAACTAGGCAAGCTATCCGTATACCCGAACTGTTCGGATACACGAACGGTTCGAACTATCCCGATACCTTAAAGATCTGCTAATTCGAATGTAATACTATCAGAGTTGTGAAGAATGCATTACTTTTCTAACGCATTATTGTTTTCACTAGCCATTACTTTGGGAGGGAATAATGTAACTCAGATAAATTAACAATTACTTTGCTAATAAGTAATGTAACTCAGTTTCATCATCCATTACTTATACATACAAAGTAATGGGTAATGGAACCTTTTGAAAATATCAGAATATGTGGAGACCAAGTTGATCTAGACACCGGAAACTATGGAGAGGTCTGTGTAGATTCCGAAAAGTACGGAGACATCAACCTGGACTCCAAATACTATGATGAGTTTAAACCAGACGCCAAAAACTATGGAGACATCGACCCGGAATCCGAAAACTATGTTAAGATTGATCCAAACTCCAGCGGACCACTGTTATCTACTTCATATGTTCTTCCGGACCTCAAACACGTGATCTTTGTAATGATCCGTGTAGTACGGATAGTTCAGGTCACCGGATAGTTCGGATATCCGGGAAATCCGGATAGTCCTAGTATCCGGGTATTTGCGAAGCTCGTATATCCGGATAGGTTCGTATTGAACCAATATTCGGATTTGGAGTATCAGATTCATCAGATCCGGATAGACCGGGTTATCCGACAAGTCGATAAATTTCAAGCACTGATCAAAATGCTCGAGAGGAATACAATTTTTTATTCTATTACAATACTCTCCACAAATCTAATTTTAAACAAAATAAAAATCTTCTGTACTAATACGAATTTCAATGCATGTTATTAAGACACATATTACAAATACAATTGTTATTTCTATTAAAATACTTTGAAATTAAATATCAATTCCATAAGATTTTAAAAAATGTCTTGAAAAGTTTCTTCATTTTGCTGAGAATGCATTTACTGTTCAATACATAGAGTGGCTCTAGCCTTGGTGTGGAAGCCATTAGAATTTCCCTATTCGCTCACGACGTCGAGAGTTGCACCAGTGCTGGCGCTCCGAATATATAATTTCCTGCGGCAGTTCTCGGAGAGGTCGTAGCCCGTTGACCATAGAGTCCAAGTACCACAAGCACCACCACCAACGGTGCTGTTCCTGACATATACCTCGTGGCTATCACACAGCTCCTGCTACCGGCGTCGGATATATTCTCGTGTTTACTTAAGGAGGACGGGAGGAACGGGGGCGCTTCGTATCCAGCTCGTCGCAGGTTACAGTGCCCCCGAATATGTAATTTCCTAGTTCGCGGAGGTCGGCCCAAAGTGCCTAGAGCCTCGCACCGGGACCCCATGGATCATGGGAGCCCCTCGGCGGCTCCGACACTGCAAAAACCCTCACTGAGCCTGATTCCTTCCTGGTGGGTGCCTCCTCGCTTCCCTCTGCCGTGAGCATTCCGATACGAAGAAGCCTCGAGTCCTCGCGTGAAAGTTGTTCACCTCCTCCTTACGAACAACTCGGAGGGAAGACACGGGCAATACGGATTTTCTATAGTATGTACTTGTGCGAAACCCTCACGAGTATAACCACGAATAGTACGAATCGTTCTCCACTTCTTGCGCTACCAACAGCAATCGCTTCAAGTTTCCTTGTCATTCATTTTTATTGGTACGTTAGTACAATATACTGCTGACGAAACCAAAATTATTATTTTAAGCGTGTTTTGAAATTATATTTAAACATATTTGGTCATGGTCATTATAGAGAAAGCTATAGAGCACAGCTCCTATGAACCGATCTACGCTGCAATTTACAAATGTATTAAAGAAACCGATGTATTAAAATGTGAAAAATATCTGTCAGAACAACAGCCTTTAAACTTCTCAAGAGCTACCGCCCAATGCCGATTGTCGCGTTGGAGAACGTTTGTCTTCAAAATTAAGAATATTATTTATAGACTTAAGGAAGATGAAATATGTTTAGTCTGTAATCAACATGTGAATGAAACCATGAAGCATTTCTTATGTGATTGTCCGACGTACATCCCGTATATAAATCAGTTTTTACGAGGTACAACTTATCCGGAAGTCCTTCGTGTCACGAGCAGTAATGAATTTCGTAACATATTTTTCTACGTTAAAGCTAGCTGCATTCTGCGCGCGTTTGCACTTAATGAATAACATTAATGTTTCATAGTTCACGTTCACACCTTTGTAATAGGTATTTACCTCTGATACAAATAAAATTCTATTCTATCCTATTCTATTTGGTCATGGTAGAATGGTTTTTATGGTTTGGTGTAGTTGTTTTGGAACGAAAATGTTAAAGCTTATTCGTAGGAAATGTTTTGTGGAAGAAGCAATATTGATATATCGGAATATATGAAAGATTATATAAATCTATCGAAATATATGTGCCTACAATAGCAATTCTATGAAAATATATAACATTATTTCGAAACAGCTGTTTGATTTTACTGATTGGCTGTTGTACTTTTACTTTAATTGTTTTGAAAGAGAGAATACTAAAGCTTCATTGTACGAAACTTCACCCGGTATAGGCAATCTTGATATATTGAAATATATCGAAATGCGTTGTTGTAGATGAGAATCTGTCATCATTAGACTGACTGAAAAAAAAAAACATTTTTTTAACCTCCTACATTATAAAACTATAGTTTGGACTGTCACATTAAATCTCCTTCAAGTAAAACTTCGTATGAATTTGCTTGGAGGTGACGCAACGGGGATTTGTCTATTTCCCATTTGAATAACACGTAAAAAATCGAACTTTTCGTTTGGAAACCGTAAGTCCTCGTATTAAAAACAAATGTTTTTTTGTTGTTTTTGCCATAAAATGTTGCCTGAAATTCGACAATTAATTCTGAATACATTTTTCTCTTGTTGGCAATGACAAAATGCACATTTTCGTTTTTTAGTGATTTCGATACAATTAATCGTTTGGGAGATATTGCAGAATAAATGAAAAATAAAAAAATTGGCAAATTCCGGCAAATTTTTTTTTTTTTAATTTTGAAATTTGGTGTATCTATTGATACCACTAAAACTTATTTTTCGAAAAATGTTGAGATTTTTTTTTGTGAGGAAATTCATATGGAATGTCGCATATTATATATATATCACAATATCTCGAAATAGCTTTCCGATAATACTATTTGAAATCTACCGAAATAAATCAAAATATATCGAAGTATAAGGCAATCTATCGAAACTAATCGAAATATATCGAAGTATAAGGCAATCTGTCAAAACTTATCGAAATATATCGAAGTATAAGGCAATCTATCGATACTAATCGAAATATATCGAAGTATAAGGCAATCTATCGATACTAATCGAAATATATCGAACTATAAGGCAATCTATCGAAACTAATCGAATCATATCGAAGTAAAAGGCAATCTATCGAAACTAATCGAAATATATCGAAGTATAAGGCAATCTATCGAAATATTTCGAAATATATCGAAGTATAAGGCAATCTATCGAAACTAATCGAAATATCTCGAAATATCTTTTCATTTATACTAATTGACTGTTGTCGTTGGTTCGATAACTGTGTGTATATTGTCTACTGTGTATATTTGACCTCCTACTACTCTATCGAGTATATTATTCCCAGCGGCAGTATACTTTAAAACCCCCTTCCTATCACCATGTCTACGCGATTACCGGTCGTGTTACGAGGTGCGTGCGGCTACCAAGCTCGCAAAGCTGGCATCACAACCATACACCTTAGGCATTATCACTTATAGTACAGCGCCAGCGGTACTCTCCCCCGCACTCAAGACGCTGATCGAGCACTATATAGCTATGTAGCTAACCCGAGGGCTGCGGCCTCCTGGCCTAACCTACGCTAACGTAACCCCGCTTAGTCTAACCCACATGCATTCGTAGAGATGCGCGGGCGTCGAGAGCTCACATTCAACTTATATCCTTTTAGATGTATTAATTTCACTCACAGTCCTTTGTCTTCCTAACCATTAAACCTATTGAAACTCATTTTCTATAACAAATTAAATAACAATAAAAAATTTAACACATTTATAAGTCTATCGTTAATTTATTTAAAAAAATGATTTAATGTACATTTTATGCAATTTGTAATTCTTAGGCAACTTTGCAATATAAGAAAATGTTATTTTATATTTTATTCCTTTATTCATTTTTTTTTTCTAATTCGTTTTAGTTCAATGATTATAGCTTTGATTTTACTTGAAATTTTACGGAATGTACACCATAATAGATAATCAAGGGTAAAAACATAATTATAAATATTTTAGAAAATTAAAATAATTGTTATTTTTAAGGACTGAATGATTGTGGTTGATGGTTAATTGGCAATATGTATAAATTAAGATATGTCATTGTTTTACGTTATCCATTGTTAATAGACTTACTCCTACTACTACTATTACTACTACTAATTATTATTAATATTAATCTAAGGTATTACGTTGGACGTTTTTTTTGTTATATTTTACTAATTCTCCCATTTTTTAAATTTATCATTGCTCTCAGTATTTCATATTTTTTATACTTGTAGTTCCTGAAATTTGACCAAATTTCAGAGAGAAATAATAATATTTAAGAAAGTAATAAAGGAGCTAAAGAGATGCGGTCGATGGCCCGTTGGCAGTATATATTTATTAGCAGGTTATAGCTGTTCGCGCGCTTCGAAGGCTCGCGTTGTTCCTGAATCATTCAAAATTTATAAATTGTATAAGGCGTCTGTGCGAGGTGTCTGCGCGAGGTGTCTGTGTGAGGTGTCTGTGTGAGATGTCTGTGTGAGGTGTCTGTGTGAGGTGTCTGTGTGAGGTGTCTGTGTGAGGTGTCTGTGTGAGATGTCTGTGTGAGGTGTATGTGTGAGGTGTCTGTGTGAGGTGTCTGTGTGCGATGTCTGTGTGAGGTGCCTGTGTAAGGTGTTTGTGAGAGGTCTATGAGGGGTCTCTTTGTGAAATGTCTGTGCGAAGTGTCTGTGTAAGGTGTCTGTGAGGGGTTTCTGTGAGGGATCTCTGTGTGAGGTGTCTGTGACTGGGACAAACACACAACTTTACAAAATATATAATAGATGTAAATAGTCAACATTTATCACACAATTACTTCGTAACTCTTTAAATAAATTGTCAATAAATACACTTACTACTACTACTACTAGGAATAAAATATTAAAAAAAAATAAACAGTAACTAATTATCAAATGTTTTCAACTAAAGTTTGACCTACTTTTGAGAATCTCGGAAAAAGGGGCGGCAGGGATGACCTGCATTATAAACTATACGATTTAATCGTACTTTGATTTCAAATTACTACACGTATGAAAAACCATTTGCCATAAATCACGGAATTTACCTAATATTAGTTCGATAGACAACTACGTGATTTTCGAAAGGCGGAAGACCTGCCGGTATTTGATTCCATAAATTATCCGTTGAGTGCGAGATACGAGCGTGAGGCCGATCTGCAACTATTTGCACCTATATATGGCACTACCTAATACGTCTACTTACTTCTCATTCAGAGCTGCATCTCACACTGCAGATTAACGTGCACAATATTCCCAGACATGTCGGGAGCATTGCGTAAATCTTATCATCGAGCATCCAGAGTCTTACGATTAATTAAAAACAAAATACCATTTAAAAGATGTCTTGGAAATCTGCCCTGGCGTCATTATTATGACCGACAATGATTTATCAATCTCTCATTTATTTAAAAATTAATTGCCAATCAATAACATGATGATTAATTAATCGATTTAATTAAGTCAGTATTGTCTGTTGGCATAACCGGGTTGTTATTAAAGTCATAACTATGCTATTAAATTCAAATTCACGCTATTTTGTTTATTTATTCAATAAATAAATTGATTTCAATGTTTAAAAAAATTTTCTACCATATTGAAGAGAAGACATTTTAATAAAAATGAAAAACGAAGAAAAAAATTCACAAAAATTCATTAAAAATGCCAGAAAACTCAAAGTACTTTCTTTTTTCCTGACCTATTATTTACCTTTTTTTGCATATTTCACCGAATTTCCGTGCAAAAATATTGTCTCTTAATTATATCTTTTAACATTTTCTCACCACAGTTATGGTCTGGAGAAAATGACACAATGACGTGTCATAATTTTCATTTGCAAGCATCAACTGAAGTTTTTACTTTCATTTGCAAGTATCAAATGAGGTTCTCATTTAAATTTGCAAGCATCAAATGAAGTTCTCATTTTCATTTGCAAGCATCAAATAAAGTGTCCATTGTTATTTCCAAGCTTCAAATGAAGTTTTCAATTTTCATTTGCCAGCTTCAAATGAAGTTGTTATTTCTATTTGCAAACTTCAAATGATGTTTTCATTCGCAAGCATCGAATGAAGTTCTCATGTTTATCTGACGGATGCAACAAAAAATAAATTCTCGATTTGATACATAAAAAAGTAAACAGGATAACTACATTATTTTTTTGGCTTTCTGAAATGAATATATGTGGATTTTTTAAATAAAATGTTTATGCACTTTCTTGCCAATGACTAAAAAATGAACATCGAATTATTAATTAAATAAATAAACGAATAAATTGAATTCAAGTCATGCGATAATCACCTACTTTGCTCATATAATATTGCATACTCCATTGATCCCAAAGCGATCGCTTTCACGCATTTTTTTCCCCTATCATCTCGCTCTTATTTTAATCTGAATTCAGCGTGAACGAAAGCTGGACCCGTGATTCCTTTGCCGTATGTAAAGATTCTCCGAAACTAAACGCGTTCATTCCTGCACCTCCGTCGTCGACAACACACATACTTCGTCTCCGCGTATGACTCACTCGGTCGGGACAACTGTGAGAAACCGTATCGTGCGAATGAAAATGAGAAGAGGAAGGATTCTGCCTTTTTGTATTAACGTATATAGCATACACACCAGAGCCGGACGATTCCGCCGCGGCTTCCCATGTCCTTCGCAATCTTTACATTTTTTTCTTCTTATTTTACGGTTTATTCATCAGCGTTTGTGTGAATCACTATATATATGCCGAGAGAAGAGGAGGCTGGGCTGGAGGGATACGTGTGTATATAGTATACACGAGACTGTCCCATAGGCGCGCGTTCCCGCCGTTAGCACTCTGTTCTTCGTGAGTCATTGAGTGCCGGCACGAGCTTTCTGTGTGGACCGCTCGATCCTGCGCCAACGAGCAAGCGCGAATGAGAGTCTCTTAAAAAACTATGTGTGCAGACTTAAGTATAGAGAGATTCATGCCAAATCTACTGGTATAAAAGTGACACCAGAAACCAGTGGCATTCTTATGTATGACAAATGAAGTTGTCAATTTCACTATTTGATGGCAAATGAAGTTATCAATTTTATTTTCTTATGACAAATGAAGTTTTCACTTCAATACTAGAATGATAAATTGATTTTTCATTTTCAAGTTTTGAATTTTATTTGTTTATGACAAATAAAGTTATACTTTCCATTTGCTTATAGCAAATGAAGTTTTAAATTTCATTGTTAAATGGCAAATTGAGTTCTCAGCTTTATTTCCGTATAATAAATTTAATTTTGCATTTTACTTATTTATGACAAATGAATTCTCCAATTTCGGATATTTGTAACGATTGTAATTTTTGAAAATTTTTTTTGTATGCTTCAAATGAAGTTACTGTGATTATTTGACATTAGCAATAACAATAAACACTTGAATTGCTACATACAAAAGTGTGCATGGTAATTGAATTTCGTACATATAAATGAAATCGTAAAAACTTAATTTAAAAGAACCACTAGCAACAACGTGCGCGCTGCGCGCGCTCCATATTGATTATTTTGCGAGTAAACGGTATAAACTTATTTAAGAGCCGCATGTTATTGTATTGCAAACACATTTGTTATACAAAATGTAAGTTATTATACACGGCAAAAGATCTGCGATTCAATTTAGCCGCCATATATCGAACGCGCTGCGCACGCGATCCATATGGCCTGCAGCACCGTCCATGATACACGCGTGAAGTTGGCTATCCGACATACCGACCAATCAACAAGCTTATAAACTGGCTTCACGATTTCGATACATTTCGAGATATTCAGGCCATGTCTTTTTTAAGAGGGGATAATATTATCGATTTTCGAAAAGAATCTATTACATAATTTTCAAATCAATAGGCACTTTGACAGCTATTTACTTGTCGAAGAATGTCCCCAAATCTTTATTGCAGGGCGAATGTATGCCTATTCATTAGTTTATTACAAATGAAGCTTTCATTTTCATTAACAAGTATCAAATGAAGATTTCATTTTTAATAGCAAGCACAAAAGAAGTTTTCATTTTCATTTTCTAGTATCAACTGAAATTATTATTCTGATTTTCAATCATCACGTGAAGTTTGTATATTCTCTTTCAAAGATCAAATCAAGTTTTTATGTTAATTTGATATACAAAAGTGTACACATCGTCCCTTGTTAGAGCCAGATTCTTGATGTCCAGTTAAAAAAAAATCTACATATTCCAAATGAGCTGACATTCGCCAGTCATCTATTTGACAGATACAAATGAAGTTTGTAAGTTCATTTGCAAGCTTAAAATAAAGTTTGTGCAATTATATAACGCAAATAAAAGCATACAGTTAATTCTGGCACATACAAAAGTAAACATAACAATTTAATGTGGCACATAAAAAGTAAATAATAAAAACTTCATGTGAACAACGTTTTTTTTTTTTTATTTTCGTTAAAAAAAAGTCTCATGTAAACCAAAAATAGCCAGTGGTCGATTTGGCAAAAAATGCACAATACCAATATTGTAGTGCGACGATAAGTATGCCAGTATATACACGAAAGCCTGTTAGGTCGTGCCGGAGAGGCTCATACGCCGGTCCCGAACAAAGCGGATGAGAGGAAAAGACGAGGATGGCAAATCTACGGAGACAGAGAGCAGACTCAAGGGGGAAAATATTGGCGCTTATAGTCTTAGCCTATTATATAAAATAGAAGAGGACAAAGAGTTATATATAGAGAAACGAACAGAACGAGATAGTCTCCGGAAAGATTACTCTCACGTATAAATATATACACGCGATATATACGACACTATAAACACAGTGTATATATTCAATATTCCAACGGTATACCTTATATACTTCGGATTATTGCATATGAAGGTATTAGTTGAAGTACTAGATATACACCAAAGTATGTTTAGTTTACAGGTGGTTATACTACCTTCACTATACTGCTACTAGAAAAAGTCGGATCTTTGAGTATTAAATAAAATTTTTAATTCCATTTGCAAGTTTCAAATGAAGTTCTCAATTTAATTTTCAAGCCTCAAATGAAGCTTTTTAAATCCATTTGTAAGTTTTGAATGAAGTATTCAATTTTATTTGGAAGCCTCAAGTGAATATTTGCATTTCATTTACTTTCAATGATGTTTTCAATATGATTTCCATGCCCAAATAAAGCTTTTAATTTAATTTGAATGCATCAAATTAAGTTTTCAATTTCATTCCAAAGTCACAAATGAAGTTATCAATTTGATTTGGAAGACTCAAATGAAGTTTTCAATTTGATTTGGAAGACTCAAATGAAGTTTTCAATTTGATTTGGAAGACTCAAATGAAATTTTCAATTTGATTTGGAAGACTCAAATGAAGTTTTCAATGTAACTTCCTAGCCTCAAATGAAGTTTTCAATTTTATTCGAAAGTGACAAATGAAGTTTTCGATTTTATTTAAAAGCATAAATAGCATTTTTTAAATTCATTTGCAAGTATCAATAGAAGCTTTTAAGTTGATTCGAAAGCATAAAATAAAGCTTTTAAGTTAAAGCATGGATTGAAGCTTTCAATTTCATTCGAAACCATCCAATGGAATATTCAATGTAATTTGCATATACTTTAAATGAAGTTTCCAATTTCACTTGCAAGTATCAAATGATGTTTTTAACAAAACGAGATGGACTTGGCGTATATACTACACTTTATGAACACAGTGTGTATATATTCAATATTAGAACGGTATACCTTATACACTTCGTATTACTGTATATAAAGGTATTAGTTGAAGTACTATATGTACATCGTAGTATGTTTAGTATACAGGTGGTTATACTACTACTACAACTACTATGCGAAGTAGGATCCTCGAGCTCGCTTGCTTGATCTGCGGTCGCGGCGGAATGACTTAACGCGGCGAACACGGTAATGTAGTCGAATGCCACGAGCATCTCGTGTCCGCGAGGCGAACGAGCGTACTCTCGCTATAAGCGAAGCTCAGAGACGACTCTCCTCTCCTATCTCTAATGGAACGAGCACCCGTACGTGGATACATGCTGCAGAAGAGAGCCATATAGCTATTTAGTAGGTTCTGGTCGTTGGTGCACAGATTACTTGGTTTGCACGCTACTACATGCAGCGTTGTAATAATATTTTTCTTATTTCACTTTTTTAAAAATATTCCCAAGCTTACTTTTTATTTTTCGCCAGCTTTCTAGTTTAACAAAAGAAAGTACTACAAAAATTTGTGAATAAAATGTTATATTTTCGTTAAAATATATTTTATATCATTTGTACGGAAAAAAAAGATTTTGTCCCATCACAAAAAAAAAAAAATTAATTTTACAAATTACGAAATAATAATTGTGTCTCTTCTAATTTAACATAAAATTTTTTTGTTTATCTTACATTTTTTATCCCTTATAAATTCACACTTTTTCGTAAATTCGACAAGTTTACACAATTTTATTTGTGGATTCTAGTTTTACAAAAAAATATTTGCAAATTTAACAATGTTTGCAACATCTTTTTTTTTCTTTTAAGATTGCGTCCACACTGTATCTGTAAAAATCATAAAGTATTTTATAAAGTATTCGGTTATGACGCAAAAAAAAATCTGAATACTTGTTGTACTGATCTGAGGCCGTTTGAGGGTTCAGTGTGACCCCTAATGGGCAATTTGTATTACCAAATTTCCAATTTTTTACCTAGATTTTTATTTAATAGTAAAATGTCGATTTTTTTATTTTCCTTGATGTCTAAAAATAGCGCGAAATCAAGCTGTCTTAAATCTATTTAAAAAAAATATTATTTCCTAAATAATTGATTACATTGATAACTAGTAATTTTTCAGCAAATTTGATTTATAAAAAAAGTAGTCCATTAAAACTATAAGTGCTTAGAACTATTATTTTTGTTAAAATTCATGAATAAATATATCGATATCAATTCATTCAAGTTAAATTTAGTAAATTAATAAATTTTCGTACTAAATTATGATCAATACTTACAACTCTGTTAATGTATAATAAAACTAATTCCTCATCGTTTTTGTTGATTAAAAATTCAATTTGCATATGTTAATATGAATCAAATTGTTAAAAAGCATGAATAGTAACGAAAACAGTTTCTCGATATTTGCATCTACTACAGAATATAACTTTTTTTGGAATAATGTATTTCAATGAATTAATGAATTTAAAAGAATTTTGTGGTAAGTTATAATTGGCACGTCTTTGTGGCTATGGAGGCTGATTCGATAGAGTCGACGAGGAAGAGAAAGAGAGAAAGAGAGAGAGAGCGAGAGAGAAGAGACCGCGAGAACGAGAAACCCGAAACGGTACCGGACGTTGTCCGAACAACGTGCGCTGCGTCAGAGCGCATCGTCCGCAGGCATCACCAGATACCACACGGCAAGAGTGAGCCTTGCTTGTGCTCTGCTGGAAACAGCAGCAGCAGCAGGTGGATGACGCAAGCGAGATAGATGTCTATCCGGAGCTCTCCCACTATCCCTTTCATTTTCGAAGAGTGAAGAGATCCCGGCGCGTCGAAGGCCTCAACGTAGCGATCCCACTGCCACTCTATACCTATACTTCTTTCTTCCTCTCTCTCACTCTTCCACTCTATTCTCCATCCTTCGTGTCCTCGCTCCCGTCCAACGCTTATTATATTATGTTTTATAATACTCTTACGACTTCCCCGTTTTCTGTATAATGACAGTCTCGACGAGCCTGTCATCCGTGGTACTTATTCGTACCGCTTACTATATCTCTGCACAATATAATTTTCATTCAAACCGATTAATCATCCGTTTATTACTGAATTTGTTTCAAGTAAATTTTAATTAAAAATCGGAGAGAACAATTTTCTAAAAATAAAATAATTTAATGAAAATTTTTTTTCATATAAATCACGGTAAAGGAATTTTAAATAAGAATAAAAATAGAAGACACGTTGCATTAAAACAAATGTTGTAAAGTAGAACTTTGCACGTATTGTATTCCTCATTAATTTGCATTTTTCGCAAAGCTTCTATGAGGAAGCTTATTTATTATTTTTGGCTTCCTCGTAGAGGAAGCTGTGTAAAACATTGAAATTAATAGGGAAGCAATGTGCAAAATTCTACTTTACAACTTTTTAATAAAAATCACGAAAATGGAATTTTTAATAAGAATGGAAATGCAATACCTGTTGCATTAGAAAATTCGATTAAAAAATCGCGGAGAATACATTCTGAAAAAAAAACAATGTAATTAAAAAGTGTATTATCCATAGAAAACTGGTCATTAAATCCCTTGCGACGTATTAACAATATGGTACACCACCCTTAGGTGTTTATTATATAGTCACAGTGCGATGTCATTCCAGTGCCGTAGTTTTTCTCGCTGGACTGTTCATCCATAAGGGTTCATTCGCAGCGTAATACGCTTTATGCTCGGTCCAGTTCCTCTTAGCCGTGGCTGCTTGGTGCCGTGGAAAAACATAATCGAGAAGACTGGAGCACGCAGAGTTGAACAACCCCTGAAATATTTTGGTCATTTGTGCGCAGAATCAACCGTTCATTTAAAAAATCATCATTAAACTATTTAAATTGTATTTTGAAAAATAAATCTTTAAAAATAGCGTTAACAGGAGCGCATTAAATTAGAGATTGAATTTTTCTGCGTTTTTTTTTTAATTTTCACGAGCTTGATAGTATGAAATACACAGTAAATAATACCGACTTCATAGTCGTAATAGTTTGAACTTAAAATGAAACTTAAGTTCCACATTAAGATCGGGAAGAACACTGAATTGAAGTTTTGATTTCGAACGTAAACAACAACTTGAAGTGAAACTTGACTTCGAATTTAAACAAGAAATTAAAATGGAACTTGAGTTTGAACTCAATTTCGAATTTCACAAGTTTGAATGCAAGTTTAAACACAATTTTAAACTCAACTTTGAACTTAAGTCAGTACTTAAATCTTTACTTAAGTTTATACTTAAGTTTGAACTTAATTTTTTACTTAAGTATAACTAGATCAAAATCTTAAGTTGCAAATGAAGTGTTAATTTCAGTTTAAATAAAAAAAATGTAATTAACTTAGAGTTGTATTTTTTTTATTTAACTTCAAACTAAAGATCATCTTTAGATCAAACTTAAATTCGAACTTACGTCCAAAAAAAACTTAAATTTCAATTTACGTTTCGAGTTAAGTAAACATAGAATTAACTCAAGTTAAAAGTTATTAAACATTATCTTCGGAAATTAACTTGGCACTGCGGCGTTAACTCAATCAAAACTCGAAACTTAAGTTCATATCTTAAGTTGGTACTGTAAATTTGATTAGGCGTGTTCCGAATGGAAAAAAAATGGTATGGTTCAGTATATTGAAAAATGATGAAACCCGTTAAGGCAAATTGGTTGTTCTTACTCTGCCCTCTTAAAAAAAGAAAAAAAATTGCTTCCACATCCTGTTAACAATGAGTTTGATACCGGATACGCGCGTACTGTCTGTACAGTCACGTATCCCGATAATTGACAATAAAGAACGCGATTCACCAAGGACGTGGCGCATCGAAGAAAAGTGAGAGAGGAAACGGAGAAAAATAGAGACAGTCGTGAGAAAAGTTGCTGCGCCGTACAATGCGTCAAATGTTATTTACCTGCGGAATATAACATGCGCGAATTAATGAACCGCGAGCGAGTCAGCGGAGTTACGCAGCGCTTAACGCGCAATCGGCCTTGAACGCCGATCAACGAGAAGCGCGGGTGGCGCTGCAAATATTATACACGATCACTAGGATCTCGATAATTGAAAAATATCGACGAATCAGAATGGAAAAATGACATAAGCCGCATTAACGGGTATGAGCTAAAAAAAGAATCATGATTTCTTCGTCATTACACGTTGATGAGACAACCAACTGAATGAACAGCGCTTGCACTGAAAAATGTTCAATTTTTACAAGCAAATTTTTTTTATTACAATTTAAATAGTTTTGCATGAGAAACATCTGTTGAAAAATCACTATCATTGAAGATGAAAAGTTACTGATGAATTAATTTTAAAACATTGTTTCAAACGTTCAATGGAAATCTTTTTTTTTTAATTAAATGAATGTAATTTTTCCGAAGAAATACGTTTTTTTTTGTACTTACGATTTATTATTAATTTTAATTTGTTATTGAAATTTCAGAATTGTTGTATAATTATTTTTTCAAATAATTTTAATCGGAAAAATTTGATTTTCATTTCGTATTAAAAAAAATTTATATTCTACAGAATTGGTTACAGAATAAAAAAAAGTTTATGAATAATTTTAGCATTATTATTATTCAAAATTAATTTTCTTGTTATCTTTAGTGACGTTCACTTTTTTTTTAATCAATGATTCTTCTTAACGTACTCAAAATATAATAAAATAAAACTTTTAGTAGGCGAAACATCTTGTAACAAAATAATTAAATAAAATGATAGTAAATTTGTGTAATATTCATTTGATAAAGCAAAATATAATGTTCTAAGTCATTGAAAAAATAATTGTCATTAAAAAAACGAAGGCACGATTTTGTATTTTAATATTTTAAGTAGTTGATCAATTATAACTTTTCGTTGCTTTATAATAATGCTTTTGAATTTAAAATAGACTTCCTAGAATCCTCAACAATTTTTACAATAATTGTAACAAATTGAAGTTTGAATAAAATATATTGTTGGGTAAAAAATGTCACGAGGGTTTTGGGTTGGTTCGAGGATCCTGGTAGCAACTGTTATTATTCACCTTCATCTTCATTATCATTGTCCTCCGAGTCTCAGCGCAATTTGCCAATGCTATTTGACCGTAGCGTACATATATAAATTATGTTACAAACGGCTTCGTACGTAAATCACGTTTTACGTAATCATGGCAAATGGGGGTTTCCCTTGATTTATATAATCCATGGGCTTCCGTCGCGGCGCTAGAGTGTGCCTACGAGCCTCATCTTCGTTGGCCGTGTTATATACAAATTTCGACATAACATGTCGTGTAGTAACAACCCGAAACGCTGCGTGAAGTATAACTGTATGTCCGTGTGTCTTGATCTTAACCATACACTCGTTGCCGCATCCGAAGGCGAACTCTGCTATCTCTGTCGCAGCTCTCTGTACATCGAATGTCAAAGGCCATGTCGGGTAACAATTTAGAGAGCGTATAACTCGAGTTCGTCTTGCAAGCTCGCACTTCAAACTTCTCTTTCTCCACGTACGTCCACTCGCAGCGTGAGAAGTATTTATGCGTAGTTTCATATACAGAGATAACGATACAATAGTGGCATAAAGTTTTGAATACGCTGAAATTTTCAAGTTACAGTTAAGTCAAAGTGGAGTGAAATTTGAGTGAAATTTGAGACAACGATTGTACAAGATCGATCTTACATAACTACATTCTACACTTTCAGAATGCGACATTCTACACTGAAATGAAATTTTAAGCAATTTTTATGTACACAGATTGAACAATTCAATTATACATATTCCAAATTTATACACAAATCTAGTGTTCATTGGGTGAAAATTAAATATGGGGAGACAAGCTGTGTAGAACTGATATGTTTCGAGTTGGATCGGCTTATAAATCTGAATTGCGTACACTGGTACTTGTGTGTAGAATTGAAATATAATAGTGGCAGAAAGTTGTGAATACGCTGAGATTTTCAAGATAAAGTTAAGTCAACGTTGAATGAAATTTGAGTCAAGGATTGTACAAGATCGATCTTACATAACTACATTCTACACTTTCAGAATGCGACATTCTACACTGAAATGAAATTTTAAGCAATTTTTATGTACACAGATTGAACAATTCAATTATACATATTCCAAATTTATACACAAATCCAGTGTTCTTTGGGTGAAAATTAAATATGGGGAGGCAAGCTGTGTATAACTGATATGTGTCGAGTTGGATCGGCTTATAAATCTGAAGTACGTACACTGGTACTTGTGTGTAGAATTGGAATATGTAGCACTAAACTGTGCATAAATGCCAATTGTGTAGAATCGAATGTACAAGCTACAGGAATTGTTAGTATTGTGTAAAATCGAAGTGCTTAGATCTAGAATGTATTGTATTCAAGTTGTGTTGATGGGAATTGTGTAGTATTCGGTTCTGTGCAAAACACGCGGATTCGCTGAGCATTGAAACAGAGGTTGGAAAGAAGTAGTGACTGTAGAACGGTGTGTGTCAAGAACGGACAATGTGAAGAATTGGTCATATGTAGAATTGACGTAGTGTAAAACTGAGCTGGTGTATAATTAACATTGCATAGAACTGCCCGCATGTAGAATTGACCATAGCGTATAACTGATCCCATGTAGAATTGAGCTTGTGTTAATCATGTGCGTGCAATTGAACATGTATAGTATTGTTAACGAGTAGAATTTGCACTGTGTAGAATTGATCATCATGTGTATACAATTACTATTTGCCAAATTTAAATCACCGATATTTCATATTTGAGAGAAAGTTGACTCGGATCGAGTCAAAGTCAATTCCTGTGAAGTTCCACGTAGTTCTGAAATTTGAAACGTTACTCCGCATTTCACCTTAATTGTAAGCAAGCTCTCGTAGACGCTGCATTACAATGGCACGGGCTTCTTCGGTATAAACTGCAGTCAGGTAGTTTGACACACAAATATGCGAATATGCACACACGTATGTGTGTCTCCCTCCCTCTCTCTCTCTCTCTCTCTCTCTCTCTCTCTTTCGTACTTCGCGAGAGTCTCGTGCGCAGATACTTAACCGGCTACAGCGAACGCTTCGCATAGAGTATATGTATATACATCGCAGAACATGTCTGCCTGGTGTATAACTCCTCGTTGTCTCGAGTAAAACCAAGTTTCTTCGAGTACTTCGTGTGAGGCCAAACGATCGAGGTGAGCTCGACTCGGCGCCGGCCGTAGAGGAAGATTCGCCTTGGCGAGGATGGGATTATTCTTCCTACGTCGCGCGCGGCATGGGACGAGAGCTGCGAGAACGCTCGAGAGAGGAGGATCCGTGCCACTCGGTCATTGGTGAATGTACCGTATAGCCGTGCGGATATGCGCTTAGCGTATATACCATACAGGTATCTCAGGCATACTTGGCGATATAGACGCACGGTACAGCTAGCTTTGAGCTCTGGACGACGATCTTCTAGCTTCTCTCTCGCTTCGTACAAATCACTCGGTCGTACTTCTTAACGTCTCTCGCGCTCTCTCTCTCTCTCTCTCTCTCACTCCCACGTATTTCTGACTTGACGTTGATCGCATGTATACAGAACTTTCTATCGCATATCCTTAACGTCCTCCGGGCTTTATCTCTAGGAAATATATCCTCCACATTCTCGGTAATATACTGCTAATCCGCGACGCAGATGGGGACAGACTTCTTTTTTGCAATATTATCGATGAAGTTTGATTGCATTGAAAACAAAAATTGTTGCATTTACTTAAAGGTTAAGATTGATCTTGACGCTCGAACGTGATTTCAAGCCTTATTGCGATATTAAGATTGAATTTCAGACTTGAAATCGAGGTGGGAACGTGAGATCGAATTTCGAATTTAAGATTAATCTTGAATTCGGTCTTTAATCTTCAGATTGAACTTGGAATTTCAGATTAATTTTAAGATCGGACTTTAAACGTGAGATTAAACCTCGAACTTCAGATTGAACAGCGACTAAGTACGCACCTCAAACTTCAGTTTGAATTTCGAACTCGAGATTAAACTTCGAATTTCACATCGAACTTCGAATTTCACATTAAACTTCGAATTTCACATCGAACTTCGAATTTCACATTGAACTTCGAATTTCACATTGAACTTCGAACTTCACATTAAACTTCAAACTTCAAACTTCTGATTAAACCTTGAACTTGAGATTAAACCTCAAACTTCAGATTGAACTTCGATTAAAATTGCACCTTTACCTTCAGTTTTAATTTCGAACTTCGATTAAGATTGCACCTCTAACTTCAGTTTGAATTTTCAACTTGAGATTAAACCTCGAAGTTCACATTGAAATTCGAACTTCACATTGAACTCCGAACTTCAGATTAAACCTCGAACTTCAGATTAAACCTCGAACTTCAGATTAAGCCTCGAACTTCAGATTAAACCTCGAACTTCCGATTAATCCTCGAACTTCAGATTAAACCTCGAAGTTCCGACTAAAACTCGAACTTCAGATTAAACCTCGAAGTTCCGACTAAAACTCGAACCTCAGATTAAACCTCGAACTTCAGACTAAACACGAATTTAAGATCGATCTTAAGTACGCAATGATGTTCGAAAGAAAATACGATGTAAATATAAATCTTGAAAAAGATACAAGCTCGAGCCTCGAAGTTAAAGTCGAACTTGGAACTTAAGGTTGACTTTAAGATTGAGCCTCAAACATAAGATCGAATTTCAGACTAAAGGTCAAAGTATGCAATTAAAATCTTAAGAAAGTACCTTCAGTCGTTATTCAATATATTGATCTCAAATTTAAAAAAATTGTGAACGAGATTATTTATTATTTAAGTCAATAAAATAAGTCAATTACAATAATATATGATTGCATTTTTTTTTCTTATTACAATGAGAAGCAGTTTTACTAATTCGCTTTTTTTTTTAACGAGAGTCAAGAAATTATTTGCATGTATAGTTATATAGCTTTTATGGGGGATGAGTGAGCATTAAAGGCCTTCTTACAACTGAACGGGCGATGCGCGCAAAAAACAAATGGGCGGTGTGAGAGGCGAGGAGATTCACAAATGCCAAGAGACTATCATAACATATTACAACAATGGTACGCTTTACGTACTGCATAATACATAATAATGCATAACTGTCAGACATTTTATTATATCGCTAAGCAATAAAATAAAGAACATAATATTTTATAGAATTGTGCACCAATCCTTTTATTTGTAATACGATAAGACATGTTATTAAGGCAAAAAGACCCAGTTTTATTTGTGAAATAAAAATATATCGATTGTTGGTAAAAATATTTTTATACCAGTTACATTTCTTTCACTCAATAAAGTAAAATCATAATTGGTTTTCATTAAAAAATCAATTCCCTTTTTTTAATACAATAATAATTATGAATTTTCGACATATTATTAATTCAGAAAAACTGAACCAAAAGAAAGGAAGAAATATTTCAGAAAATGAAATTTCGTCCATTTAAATGCCTACCGACTTTAATTTACGATAAAAAATTAATTACAGGCAAAAAATATTTTTACACGAGTCACCTTTTCGTGGAGGTACTGACGTACAATCGTCATTTTCTTAAATTAAGAAAAAAAATCAATCCTTTTCTTTAAATACAACAACACTTGGGTATGTTGGACATTTTATTAATTCAGAAAAACTTAAATAAAAGAAAAAGATATTGTGATAAATAATATTCCGTTAGTGTTAATGCCTACTGGTTTTTATTTGCGAAAAGAATAAAATTAATTATAGGGGAAAAAATGTACAAGTCACCTTTTTTTTCTCACGCGTGGAAGCTGTTAGCGTAATGCAGAACGTGAATAAAAAAAAAGGTGTGCAACCGTGCAGCGCGGGGATCGAGGTAACAGATTCCGGCCATGTGTACCGGTTTGTCGTTGATAATAGAGCGTCGATAATCGATTCGATGGAGGCGGAGGCGCGAGGGCGAATCCGGACGGTAGAAACACGCAAACCCATAGACTCTCGTGGGAATCGATCGGATTGCATCCGGCAATTAATTTTTTTTTATTCATCATTTCGATCCCCTATAGATGTCGATCGATTATTAGAAGATGTGAGGCACCGGGATGAAGCTAACTGTAAAAAACATCCTAAAAATGTATTTTTTTTTGTTCAATGTAAATAGCGATTTTTAGAAATTGATTTTTCATTCACAATTGTAATGTACTTTTTTTTGTACATCACAAAGGATAGATAATATATTTAAAAAAGAAACAGACATTTTTTTTTTTTTTTGTAAAAATGAAAAAAGTATATTGATATCGAAAATGACATAAAATATTTCGTAAAATGAAAATACAACATTTTTAACAAAATATCTTTATACTTTTTTTTGTGATGCGAGAAACTAAAAAAATCTATGAAATAAACACAAAGTTTCTGAGGATGTTTGTGGATACAACTTTTCCGTAAAAACTGCAAAACTTTCAATTAACTGTTTACTTTTTAGCAGAAATTTAGAGTGTAATGATTAAAAAAAAAATGTATTGATCATAATGATTTCACGATTTTCATGTTATTAAAAACTATAAAAATTCGTGGCACTGTGACTGGAATTTTTCTGGACTTTGTAGACAATATTACGAAGTATCCCGAAATTCAAATCATGTGTTTTTTTCACACGAAAATAAATATTTCACTGTGAGAAAGCTATTACAAACTAGAAAATTACGACTGAAGATTACTTATGTTTCATAGGTAAATAAAGCAATTTTTTAAAAAATACGTTTCCTTTTGAAGTCTCGACTTTCGATTACAAGAATTATTTAAAACCCTTCATTACATTTTGTTCTTTATTCAAATAGTCGAATTCAAGATAAAAACAAAACTCTTCTGTACACTTTTCGATACGTTTAATACATACAATCAATGTGTCTTTCATCTTTAAAAAATCTGGGATTTGGAAGGTCGTCAAATTTCGAAGTTTAATCATCTGCTGTAAAAGTGATCTTAGAAATCTTTTTAAAAATTGTACTCTGGATCCATCCAAACATTCGAGCAAAGTTTCGATGAAATTTAAAATATAGTAAGGACGGGTAATCTCAAAACTGAGCTGTGATGTTTTTTCTTGTCAGAGATTTGTTAATTTAATTAAAAGAAAATGCAAAGTAGAACTATGCACGCTGCTTCCTCATTATTTTTGAATTTTCACAAAGCTACCTCTATGAGGAAGTACGTTTATATATTTTGGCCTCTTCATTCAGGGAGCTTCGTGAAAATTCAAAAATAATATTTCAACCTATTTCGGCAGCGAAATATTTGTATAATATAGAGAGATAATTTTTGCTCGCTATCCACAATCTTTTAAAAATATAATAAAAATGTATTATATCTTAATTAATACAATACAATTGTGAATAGAAAAATGGAATGTCGTATTAAATTCGGACCACATTGTCAAATTTTACTAAATTTTTATTCCGTTTTGTTAAATGTCTTCAAAGTAGAAGCGGGGTTTAAACTTAAAAAATTACGATTAAATATTACTTTCCATCTGTAGTAAAATTGAATTTATTTAGTGGGAAATTTTTAGATTAATAAATTTTAAATAAATTTTTCGAAAATTCCATAAAAAGCAAACCTATTGATAAATCCAGCTCAAATTCAATACCGATTGTCCTTTGACATTGCTGATGAAGACGTTCTTGAATTATAAAGCTTTGAATTTTTCAAATCGTATACGCACACGCACATCTTTTTTTTTATACCACTTTTCTCGATGTTTTAGACCATTTTTCTCTATCTGTACATAAAAATCTCGAAAACGAATTTTTTTGTACGATAACAAAGCTTCCTATATGAGGAAACAAAACTAATTATTTACAGTGCAACTGTTGTTAACCGAACAAGTGGAATGGAACAACCAAGAGGATCACAAGGTGATCGTGGAAAAGGACGGCGCAAACCCCGAAGAGGCAACGGATCTCATAACAAAACTGAATTAATGGAAAATCAGCATGAACCCCAACTTTCAATTGAACAGAATCGAATCATGGAATTACTGGGACAACCCAATCGTGATATCGAAACCCTACTAGGCGGTATTCCAAAAGGTGGCCATCCAATGAACTGCTCCCTATCAGTATCAACGAGAGGAATCGGTTTCATGGTTTTCAAAGTGACATCATGGATTCGTAAAACGTATCCAAAATTTCTCCACGATATCCCGATTGCGGCGATTTATCGTGTCAGTCTGGCTCAGCTTGAAATGAAGATTTTTCATTCAAATAAAAAATATTTTCCTTCTGACTTCACGGTTGATTTTACGAGCTTCATTAAATTAACATGTGCGATGAAGCATATGTTGGAATCATGGACAACAAATTTCAGTGAAATTGCTTGTATAATTGACATCATCGGCAACATTAAGGTCAACAAAACACAATTCTGTCCGGTGCTTTTAAAGGAATCAACACCGCTAAATCTTCACTTGAGCAACTTACGTGATTATTGCGTAAAAATGTCGGATCGCGAAACAAAATCGGATATAAGAGTCGAAGGTTTCCAATTGAATTCGATACCACATGCTAAGTGGGCACAGGAGGAAAACGATCCAAAATCCGTAAGACTCGTCAATCCTAACGATATAATATCTTCTGATTACGATGAATCTTGTTTGGATGACGATATCATGGCTATGCGACGTTTCATGATGAAAGTAAGAACGCGCGATGCATCAATAGCAGATATTGATTATAACTGCGATGGTGATCCTGGACTGTTGTTGTCAACTCTTGTCAAACCTGAAGAGTGTTTGAAAATTAACAATGACGTTTTGTCGGGAGATGAAATGAATTTTTGGTCTCGAGAGTCCATTAATGACCATTCGTGGTATACAGGGATATTTTCTTTGGCCGGCGAGATTGCGGATCTTGAAACGGCTGGACAAAGATCCTATATCGGGAAAAAAACGTCTGAGTTTTCTTGGGCCAACGTTTCTGATTCGGTTCGTTATCGTCGTCATTGAGATGACCAAATCACCTAAAAATCATGAAAATTAAATGGTGAAACAATTGCGACAAGTTTTTTTTTTACCTTGTTCAAAATTACTACTGGACATAAAACATGAGAAAATGTCCTAAGTGGGATTTAGTTTATTCTTTTCTTTGTTATTCACCGATGCAATTATTTACAATGTTTTGCACTTGTCGTAGAATTTAGATTGCACCAAATTTGTATTGCAAGGACAAGTCACTTTTTAGAAAGACTGTCCAGTCTGAGGATAGACATTTTTATTTAAAGATCTTTCGCAAAAAATATATATCCAAGTTGTAAATCTTTGTCCGCGATGTATTTTTTTAAATAAATTTCCTTGCAACTTTTGTGGAAAGATCTTTGAATGAAAATTTCTATACTCGGACCTGTGATAAAGAAAAAATGATAAAGTCTTCCTGCAAACAGAATTGTCATTGCAAAATCAATTTGGTCCATCGGTGTAATCTGAATTCTTTGACAAGTGTAAAATATAAAAACTACTTGCGTTGATGAACTTAGTAATTTTTTTCAATATAAAAGTTTTCATATATGCAATCGCTGTATCATTTAATTATCATGATTTTTAGATGGCTCTGCCCCCGTAAGGCTATGGTGATTTTACATTTTTTCACTCTTATCAAGCAACTTTCATTACATTTGAACAGACTTTTAAGGTTCTCTTAACTTAGTCAAATTCTTCTACTCTTTATAAATTTCAATTCTTTTCATGTATTATTTACTGTGAGATATCCAAATATAAAGCAAAAAAAAGCATAATTAAAAAAAAAGTCTTTGAGCTGCAGATACTATTAAAAAAACATAATTTAGCTGGAGGTTGCAAAATAAATGTAAAAATACATTGTTTGGCCAAAAGTCACTACAGTTTGCTCTTAATGAATATAAATTTAATTATCTCAACAATAAAGATGTTTACGGACAACTGTGAAAATTTGATTTTCGAAAGTATACCTTTGTGGCAATAAGCACGAAAATTTCGGTATTTTATGTGTACTAAAACTTAATAAAATCTCTATATTCACTGAATGCTATAACATTTTTATTTCCTAACCAAGCAAGAAGATTCATCTAAAAATCAATCAAACAATACAACTGCTCGGAAGATAGAGAAAAGCAGCGACGACAAATTTTTATAATATACAGAGGTGACCTTATGTATAACTTTATGTTAAAAATAGACCAAGTAATTCTGATTTATGAGAGAAAGAGAGGGAGAGGGAGAGGGAGAGGGAGAGGGAGAGGGAGAGGGAGAGGGAGAGGGAGAGGGAGAGGGAGAGGGAGAGGGAGAGGGAGAGGGAGAGGGAGAGGGAGAGGGAGAGGGAGAGGGAGAGGGAGAGGGAGAGGGAGAGGGAGAGGGAGAGGGAGAGGGAGAGGGAGAGGGAGAGGGAGAGGGAGAGGGAGAGGGAGAGGGAGAGGGAGAGGGAGAGGGAGAGGGAGAGGGAGAGGGAGAGGGAGAGGGAGAGGGAGAGGGAGAGGGAGAGGGAGAGGGAGAGGGAGAGGGAGAGGGAGAGGGAGAGGGAGAGGGAGAGGGAGAGGGAGAGGGAGAGGGAGAGGGAGAGGGAGAGGGAGAGGGAGAGGGAGAGGGAGAGGGAGAGGGAGAGGGAGAGGGAGAGGGAGAGGGAGAGGGAGAGGGAGAGCACTTTTTAAAGTCGACGTTTTAAAGTAATATGTCATTTTGTCGACAAGTTATTTAACAAAATGTCGTTTCGCTGTTATTTTCCCCAAAGGGTCTGACCCTCGACCTCTCAGACCTCTCCGTTTTTGATCCATAATTTCTTATTGTTAATTATTGCACTGTTATTGCTTCACCAACTCTAAGAGGCAACCACAATTTTTATACATTGTTTTCATGAAAAAAAATATTGGATATACTCATGATTATTTAAAAACAACGTATCGTTCGTCATAATCTAAAATTCTGAAAACAAGCCTGCAAAGTAGAACCTTGCAAATCGCTTTCTCACAATTTTTTATCTTTGACAAAGTTTTTTTTTTACAAAGCTGCCTCTATGAGAAACTATGTTGCCCAATTTTGGCTTCCTCATAGAGGAAGCTTTGTAAAAAAAAGCTTTGCCGAAGACAGAAAATTGTGAGGAAGCGATTTGCAAGGTTCAACTTTGCAGGCTTGTTTGTGCTCGAAAATCATTTTTCAAAAAAATGCGAAATGTCATAAAATTTGAACCGCTCAACCGATTTGCGTAAATTTTTACTCAAACCCTGTCCCATGATACTCCATACGTGAACAAAATTTAAAGCCGCTTCTCGTAACTTGTGCAAGCTAGTGCGCGCACGAGATTTTTCAAAAAATTCAAAATGCTATAAAATTCGAACCACTTGACCGATTGGCATCAAATTTGCACTCAAATTTTGTTCAATATGTGAACGATATTTAAACTAAATCGACAAAAAAATTCGAAAATTTTTTTTTTTCGTGACAGCATTTTTTTCTTTTTTTATTAACAAAAATCGAAATTTACCGACATATCGACAGTTCCTTTGACTAAATTCATCATTGATAATCAATAATCATGAAATCATGTCGAAAATTGCCGCCGGATGTCTCAGAATTTACAGAAGTCTTTGCAGACATTACAGAAAAATTGATATTCCAATAAAATAAGAAGCACTGTATCGATTCTCGCCAAATTTGGTACACATCATGGTTTGATGGTAGTCCATTTATGTACAAAATTTCAGCCCGATATCCCAATTATACAAAATTTTCAAAATGCTGTAAATTTTTAATTTTCCAACCGACACGCGTCAACTACAATACTAAACGTTGTTGTATGACAGACCACTTTCGTGCCAAATTTGAAGAATATACATCTAAGATTATGACAGTTATCGTGCTCAGAATAATAATAATAATAATCAGATTTCCTCAGAAATCTGCACATACATACATACACACACGCACACACACACACACACACACACATCTCGAAAAACAAAATGTTCCCGAAAACAAAGCTTCCTCTATGAGGAACCAATATCCTTAAAAATCCTGTATTCGGTTTAAAGTTTCGTTTTAAGCGTCAGAACATTCTTAATAATAAATTAAACTAACTGTCAAGTGTTACAGTACCAATCAAAATTGACGTCAATAGGCAACAGTATCCATCCGCAAGGAGTTCGTCTTGGAGTTCCTGGACAATCAACTATGCCGAATAAAGCATTGAATCCAGTGTTCCAAAGACTGAAAGAACATGAGTATAAAGTAGGGGTAAATCGTCTTCCGCTTACAATCTCGACAAGAGGAATTGGTTTCATGGTTTCCACGGGTGCGGATTATGCCCAAAAATACATCCGTGATTCCCATTACAAAGTTCCACTAAACGAACTATATCGCATTAGTCTGCTTCAACTAGAAATGAAAATGTACTCTGCAAATTCGTACCGTAGACAATCGCCAATAAATCCAATTTTCGACTTGAACGAACAACGGAGGTTTATAAGTAATCTGAGTCAAGTTGCGGTTGTAATCAATAGCATCGGTCACCTGTTGTTGAACAAAACTAATTTCTATCCCATATTTAGGGACGACCTATCTCCTCTGAATATCCGCATAACGAATTTACGCGAATACTGTGTCAGAATGTCGGAATTGGAAACCCCGCCATCAGAACGGTTACAAGGATACAATTTAAATTCGATTCCAAATGCAAAATGGGAGTTTTTCAATAGTCAAGACCCACGATCTGTCTATCTCGGTAATCCTAATGACATCATTCCAGATAACTATCTTGAACAGAAATTGTATATTGATGATCGAAATAACGTGCTCGAGTTCATCAATCGAGTAGAACTAAAGAAATCTAATCTGGTAAGACAGATTACATACAGTTGTGACGGCAATCCTGGAATGTTGGTGTCGACTCATGCCAACTCGCAGCAATCTATACGACTTGAAGATACACGTGTAATTTCTTCATGTGACGATAGACATTTTTGGTGTAGCCAATACATTGATCCTTACTCTTGGTACATTGGTGTAAATGCATTGACTGGAGAAATATTGGATACGGAAAGCATTCCTTATCGTACAAAAAATGTTGCGACACATTATAATTACTGCAGCTGGGACTCATGCATACCAAATCTGTTCTACATTTTATAATTATTCTCACGAAAACTGTTAAAAAAAGAATTCTGCAAAGTTGAAGTACGTTTCAACAAGCAAAAGCCTTTCTTGGTTGGCAAAAAAAAGTGCAAGCCTGTAGACAACTTAAGATCGTAGATTTATTACAATTGCAGAAATAGTTTGATGTTTAAATTTTTCTTCACGCATTTATAACATTTATTATTTTGTCTTTTGGACTAACAAGAATTGTCGACGTAACAAAAGAAATATCAGGATTCATAATAATGTTTTTTTTTTGTTTTTTTGTGACAATATCAACAAACATATTGTCAAATGTAATAGTTATATATAATAATTTTTTATGTATAAAAATGACAATAAACATACTACAAAATGAATATGTTTTGTGTTTAACGTATAATTAACCTGTTTTGTATTTTTCGTTGTAAAATGAATGGGAAGGTTTTGCGAAATCTACCTAAAAGTACCTGAAAATTAAAAAAAAAACCGTAAAAAATGGGATAATGATCTTCATGGTTGGATGTGAATTAAGTTTTTCTCTCTTTTCTCTTCCTCATCATTTACTTCCTCAATTTTTTTCGAGATTTTCATGCCAGGATACTCAGAATGGTCATAAAGTGGTCTAATACTAAATAATGAGGACGCAATTTGCAAGGTTCTTCTTTCCAGGCTTTTTACTTCCTCACAGAGGAAATTTTGTTTTCGTGAAAGAAATGTTTTTCAAGTTTTTCATGTCAGGACACTTAAAATGGTCTGAAACGCTTAGAAAATTGGTTTAGAAAAAACATCTAGTGTTGCCGGCATGCAAAATTGATTCCTCTATATCTTAAGAAGGGCTTCATCAATCGAGCTGAAATTTGGGAAACATGTGGGACACCTTTGTGATAATTTTCAAAAAAATTGAAGCATGTGTTCAAATTTTATTCAGCTTTGAATTTTTTTTTTTAATTTCACTCTAACTGCCGCAAATTTCTAGCTGTCGCGCTAAATAATTTTTTACAAATACAGCTATGTTAAAGAACGATTGGTATTAAATTTCAGATGAATCTATAAGTAGGTTCGGTTTTTATAGGATATAAGATTTTTCGAAAAATGTACGTTTTGCTCTAACTCGTGTTAAATATCACCAAATCAACTGAAATTTTCTACAGTCTAACTTTAAATTTTTTCAAAAATTAATGTATTCCTCTAATTGAGACCAAATCAATTCAATTTTTATAAAGATGCAAAAAAAAAATTATTGAGCGTTGCTACGTACGAAAAATTTGATGACGATAGATGAAGGGGTTCCGATTTTGTAACAATTTTAATGATTTATGTTTAAACCGCTTCTACTTTCGAAGCGTATGACAAAACGGACTAAAACTTCAGACATGTGCGTAATAACATACAGATATATTTTGAATCAAATTCGATGAAAATCGGCAACGTGGTCTGAATTTTATAAAACATTAAACTTTTCTATTTACAATTATTTTTTTATTTTAAAGATATAACGAATAGTGAAAGTTTCATTTTAAAATGATGATGAATAGTCAGCACAAAATCATGCAAAAATATAGTATACTTTTTTAATTCGCTTAAAACAAGGATGTAAAGTTTTAGTTTACACCCTTTTTTTCTTAATTGAACTATGAAAGTGGTGTTCCAATGGTTTTTGTTGTTTAACAGACAAAATGGAACGATCATCCAGGCGTGAAAGACGTCGAAGACATGAAAGTAATCAGAGTGCAGAATATTCCGGACCACTTGGACCTCTCAAAACTCAATCTCGATTGAAGAAGCTCGTCGATCTTGCTTATATATCCGTGGAAAACGCACAGTTACTTCCTGTCACAACAAGAGGAATTGGATTTATAATCTCCAGTGTGACATCCAAGCTGCGCCAACAAGCACCAACGACATTCAGCGAAATCCCAATCGCTGCAATTTATCGCATAAGCTTAGTTCAGTTGAACTTAAAAATGCACACCTTAATCACGCAACGTTGTAGACAATATATACCACGCATTAATAGCTTATTCGAACATACATTAGTATCGTTCAGATCAAATCAAAGGTTCGACGAGATTCTTACTCAGAATTTCAGCCAAGTAACTCTTGTTATCAACAGTATCGGCAATGTTTCGATTAACAATAAGTACTTTAGACCTGTCTTTTACAAAGACAACTCGCCTGTCAATCTCCGAATAGACAACTTACGTTCTTATTGCGACGAAATGGCTAATCAGTTGACCGAACCGTCAAAACGCGTTGCTGGCTTTGAGTTAAATTCGATTCCAAATGCCATTTGGAAACGAATTGATGAAGACGACCCAGAATCCGTGGTCCTGACGAATCCGAATGACCCATTGATTATCTTGACAGTAAATCAACACTACTTCCCGAAGATATACAATGTGTACACGATTTCTTTTGGGATTTAAAAAACTGTTGTGCACAGTATGGATTACCCGAAATACTGGGAAAAATTGATTATAACTCCGACGGCAATCCGGGACTTTTGGTCTCAACGAATGTCGTAAATGGGCAAAGTTTGTCACTCAGAGACGGAGTTTTATCAGGAAATGCAACTGAATTTTGGGCTTCCGAGGGAATACCTTATAGCTTTTGGAGTCTAGGTGTTTTTGCGTTAATCGGCGAAGTTATTGATCAGGCAGACGGTACTGCCAGATCGAATGTAGAGGGATCACACTGTTTCGTTAATTGGCGTGAAATTTTTGATCTTCTAATTTAGGACTTTCACCGAGATTGAAATATTATTTTGAGCGTTGTAGGAAACAATAGAAAATAAGATTTTGATTATGTATTCAGAACATAATGTAACGCGATTGGGTTAATAAAACAGCGATGGATTACTGTAAGTTAATTATTTATCTTTGTCTTGTCTTGTTTAGCTAAACCGCGATCAGGACTGAAAAAAATAGAGAGGGAGAGGGAGAGGGAGCAGCTGATATGGACAGTTAATGAACAGCTATTACTAAGTAATATACTAGTTTCAAATTGAGCTTCATCCTGGGATTGAAGCTGAAATTTAAACTTCAGCTTTAAATTCAAGTTTAAACTGTAAGTTCAAACCACTCGCTGTGAATTCGTCCTGAAAACCGTTACAGCCAAAATATGATGGTACGACGTCAGCGGTTGACCAGGGATGAGCGCAATTTACTCAAAATTACACTTTTGAATAAGTTCATTCGAAAATGTATTTAAATCGTCCCTCTAAATACTTTTTCGAATGGTAAATCATTTAAAAGGGTAGTTTTCATTCAATGGTGCCCATCCCTGCGGCTGACGCGGGACTGAGTAGGGGTTTATGCGCTATCTATATCAAAAAGACAACATATTCTACTTATAGATCTATTCATCTATCTTCTTTATGTTTTTTCTTCGTAAGTCTCTACGATTTACGAACTGCGATTCAAAATTGCCGCCATGGCCTGCCCGTGTACGATGCATTCAGGGAGAGGGAATAATCGAAAGAGGGAGCCAATCAGAATGCTTTTAAACTGGCTTCAGTTTTCGATATTTCAACTTTCGATGTGTCATGTCCTTTTTAAGAGAGGATAGAACCTCTGTTATGTTTTCTCATTCTAATGAACTCCAGATAGCTCAATCCTCTTTCATGGCCAACTTCAAACCTTTCAACTTCCCTTTGTAGCCAACTTCAGACCGTTCAATTTTCCTTTCCTTTCCAACTCTGTATAAAATAGCAGTGACTTTATACCTATTAATTATTTTATACTTAACAGAAAATATAGACATGTACAGAAATAATGAAGGATAATACTAAAAGAAATATTAACATCCACCGCCATTCAGATCATACCACGTCAAATTATATTTATGCAAAATATGTCTCATCAAATCGGCTCGAGAATAAACTCTTCCAAAATTTCAGTATTCATTCGATTGTAACAGGTTACAGTCCGTACACTATTGATTTGTATTTCTCCCAAGGTCATACATTACATTATATTTCGTAGAAACCTTTCATACATTTGTATAACACAATCTTCGAATATACCATATGTATACTTTAAATCACTATCATTTTCGACACTTAAACTCAATTAATCCAATTCTCATTATTATCAATATAATATTATTATTAATCATAATTATCAAAATCATTAATCGAGACAATAATAGTCTGACAATGTGTCAGAGCCCATACAGTTTTTCACTCAACAATTTCAGATCTTATCACTTTAAATTTCCTTCACAATAATTAGCAGAACGGCAAATTTTCAAAATTATACACACATATATACATCATCATCGCATATCCAGTCACTGAGAATTCGAATTCCCTTTTTTGGAGCGTTTATGTCGAGAATAATATCTACCGATACAACTCGTTTTATAATCTTCGATCAAATGGTATATAACCATAAATAAACATAAAACAAAAAGTACTTATCAAAGTTCGCTTCACATGAGAATAAAGATGGCTCAATTTTTCCCTGGGGTTGGATACAGCTTCCCGATAATCCCAAAAAGAATTGCCATCACGTGTGAAGAATTTTGCAGGACGGCGTAGTAAACACGAGAGCGAAGCACGGGCAGACGCCTGTTTGATAGGAGGTCTAGCTTCCACGGCGTTCCCAGAGAAAAAGAGGCGGAGATCTCTCGCGAATCGAGCTCCTTACATTCGATGAAAATTTCAAGGCCTGCGCGTGAATTTATTTGTTCTGGGCGGTTGCGCTTTGCTCGGTCGATATACTTGATCGGTATTGGGTCATAACGCAATCTCGAAAACCCAAACCATCCATATTAATGACTATTTTATAATTCATTGTTTTACAATTAATTCACAAATTAAACAAAACAGAACCCATAAAACATGCTAGTACATAATAACATTATTTTCTTCAGATAAGCAAAATGAACACCAATCGTCGGCGATGTGATCTTAACGAGAATTCAACATGGAGAAAGCTACGAAATATGGCAGTATCGATCGTGGAGGAACCCTGTTCACTGTCAATATCGACAAGAGGAATCGGTATCACGCTTTCCTAAATAGTGCCAACGCTGAGATATTACTGTCGCGAATACGATAGCGATGATGAATTCCTGTATGAAGTGGATTTTCCTATTGCCGCAATGTATCGAGCAAGTTTGGCTCAATTGGAAGCAAAAATGTATGTCGCAAGACAAAACCAATTGTGGCCATTCTCTTATCGATCAGCCAGCGATCCGACGTTATTCAGTTCACCGAGAACATTTACACACTCTTTTCTTTCATCATTACTTCATTACTCGACAAACATTAGAGCCCGGTAGCGCTCATAATCAACAGTATCGGTCCGGTTGATATCAACAATAAGCACTACGAGCCTCGATTCCTGGCCGAAAAAACTCCGCTCAATATTCGCATAACTATTTTACGTGAATATTGCGTTGAAATGTCGAAACTGGAAACTGAATCGTCAAAACGAGTTCTTGGATACAAATTCAATTCAATTCCAAACGCCAATTGGAAATTTGATAGGGAAGGGGATCTGCAATCTGTTTATCTCTCGAATCCAAACGAAATCATTCCGGATGATTATAATGAATGTTCGATAGTTGATGATTTGGGAAAATTGTATGAATGCGTTGTCCATATTGAACGCAATAGATGTATAGACTCTAAAATTAATGATCAACGTGGAAATATTGAATATAGATGTCCCGGTGATCCTGGAATTCTGGTGTCAACACATGCCGTGCCTGGACAGAGTATCAGTCTTAGTACTAATAACCAAATTAGTGCGGGTAATTCGGATATTTGTTTTTGGTCGCGGGAATGTATCGAACCTTTATCTTGGAGTATCGGCACTCACAGGAGAAGTATTGGATCCAACTATCGTCTCCCAACGAATGCTAAGTCTTGCCGCCCAGAATTGTTGCATTAATTGGAATTCCGTCATCTCTTCATTGATGCACTAATGTGGTTTTTATAATCAATAAGCACAGTTGTTACCGTGACGATAAGTTTGAATTATGTTCTTTAAAAAGCATAAACTATGTTTTCGTCATCACAAAATATCCCTTAATTTATTGGGAAAATAAATGTTAAGACCATTTTTTCGTGCGTTTTACGGTGTCTTTCAGGATTTTCTTTTTTTATACTATAGTGTTAAAATCGTTCCAATAAAATATTGGCAATACCAACAATCCAATAAATGTTGGCATGTTTTATATTATTGTATTTCTTACAAAAAAACAACGACCAATTAAAGAAAGACGTGGCTCATACCTCGATATTTCTTTTGTTAATCTAAAATAGCGGATCGATGATTAAGAAAAATGTCAAGCTTAGATTTTATAAATGATTAGTTCACTATATATACGATCTGTACAATATTGTATTTCTGTACAATACTACTTCATTAAAATACATTCTTCGTTGATTTATTCATTCCTGTAACTGGATGAATTTCACCTACAATTTCTACTTATGTGACTGACAATACTTTCCCCACATATAATTGTTAATTTTTTACCCATCCAACGCTCTTGCATACGTTTTAATAAAATTCAGAGAAAGAGATCAACCGCGATTGGCCTTTTTATTTACCTGTTTTATTTTTAAAGATTCAATTCATTGTATTGCACTTTTACGAGTAACTAGCAATATATAAAATCTTGTAATATATTCATTATTTTTCGAAGATTTTATATCTTCTGTAAAATGATTGAGATTTTTTGGTATATTCATAGGCATGAAAAAAATTATCAAACCATCGGAAAAAAGGGTGCAAATGAATTTGCATTTTGCTTCCTCATTGTTCAAGATTGCCCATAGAGCATTGCTCGACGAAGTACATTGGTTTGTGTTTGGCTTCCTCATAGAGGAAGCTTTGTAAATTATAAATATCAACAACAAATTATAAGTATCATATAAATTATAAAAATCAACAACAACAAATATCAAACAAAATTTCCGTTATGAGAAAGCAAAACGAGTAATTGTTTTTTGTAAAAGCGTTCCAATGACTAATTCGTTCATAGTCCGTGATCATTCACTGATCATTAAATAACTAATTCACTCCTCGAAATAATAAACGCAAACAAACTTTTTTTTGAAGATTTCAAAATGTCGTATAAACTGGATTTTTCAACCAATCCTCACCAAATTCTAAATCATACATTTTTTATGTTAGTCTACCGCTGGAGAACATTTTTGCCCGAGAACTCAAAATTTGCGAAAGCTAGAGAGCAAACAAACATTTTTTCGGTAAATAAAAAAAATCCTTGCCTGATCTTCATCTGTTGACCGATTCTCACCAAATTTCGTACCGAAAGTTGTTCGATGTTAATCCACTTGTATGAAGAATTACGACCCGAAACCTTGAAATTTGCGGCAGCTGTAACGCAAATATAACGAAACACATAAACACACACACAGACTTCACGAAATAGGAAAACTCTCCGATGAACAAGCCTGTCCTCTTTCCGTCTCCACCACAGGAATCGGTTTCACCATCACCAAAGTTATCTCGAAGCTACGTCAACAATTGCCCGAGCAATCCGAGCAGATTCCAGATTTGTCGATTTTGTATCGCGCCAGTTTGGCTCAACTTCAGCAAAAAATGGATCTAGCAAGAGCTTTGCCTCTTGCTTTTCCTTTACAAACCGATGCTCCACTTTGGCCGTCGACATTTGCAATTGGAAGACCACCCTAGATGCTTGAATCGAATCATACAAATCTCAGCCAATTGGCACTCATTATAAACAGCATTGGCAACTTTGACCACAAGAACAAACATTTTGGCTCTGTATTTATGAAAGAATTATCGCCGCTGAATCTACAGATAACAAATTTGCGTGATTACTGCCTGGAAATGTCAAATCCGGAGACAGATCCGTGGAAACGACGAGCTGGATACGAATTGAACTCCATTCCAACAGCAATTTGGGAGAGAAAGAATGAGAATGATCCGCAGTCACATTATATAATCATAATGATCTGAGTCGTGATCTTATCAAAATGCATCAGTGGGTTGATAAAAATGATACCGGAATTTAAAGGTGATATTGATTACAAATAGAATGGTGATCCTAGTCTCTTGGTTCCCACTCGCGTCGTACCTGGACAGACTACGAGACTTGAGAATGACGTTTTGACTGGTGATCAGAGCGTTTTTTGGGCTAGAGAAGGCGTTGATCATGATGTCTGGGCAATTAGCATTCTTAGCCTCGCTGGGGAAGTTTTGAATCCTTTGCATGGAGGCCATAGATCCAGTATTGAAGGATCTAGATGCTGTGTCAGTTGGTCATCGATTTGTGACATGCTTCTTTAGATGTTTAGACTGACTTTAGATCAACTATTCTCGTGGTTCATATGAATACAAAACTTTTGACATATTTTAGTTGCAAATAGGTGAACGAAATAAACATGTGTGTTTGCATTTTTTTCGTACTTCTACATTCATTGATAATGGTTTATTGATTTTCATTCGCTTGTTCCGAACGTAAATGCTTTGAAAATGTTGAGATGTTACGTAAAAATAAATTCAGAGACTTTTAGGGATTCTTTACAGTCTAAAAAGAATTATTTTATTCCTACAATACAAAATTTCCGAAACTAGAGGAATCAACGAAAATAAAATTGACATTATTTTCTAATTATATCGAATTTTTTAAAAAATATTTCAGAATCTCATATATTTTTCAGCGTTAAAGTCAAAACCTCTTGACTTCAATATTTTGTTTTTTTCTACTGCAGATTCTATAAAAATGTAATTATTAAAAATTAAGATACACATGTAATACGACAAGTTCCTAAATGTATGCATCCTAATTTTCAGTGAAATTAAAAAATAATTCAGCAAAAATCAAATTGACATGATTTTATAATTATATGGAATAAATGAAAAAAATATTTCAATATCTCATATATTCTGCAGTATTAAAATCATCGTGATCCTATTTTTTGTGCTAGAGATACAACAAAAATGTCATTTTTAAAAAATTACACTTTTAATAAATCCGTTTATTTATACATTATAATTTTCAGTAGAATTGTAATATAAAAATTCGCGATTGCCAAAAATTAATTTCTTTTACATTAAATTCGCAATGAATGCAACCAATACCCATTTTCTGTTACAATTATTCAAAATAATAAAAGAAAACTAATAATAGTCGAAGCGAGATTGAGAAAAGGGTCTTACCCCACATTTTTTAAATTTAGTCTATACCTTCAATAATTAAGCACTAATTAATATAACAGTTACAGTTATTGTCAACAGATAATCAATAATGAATCGTTCTCGACGATCAAAACCAATCCGAGGTGCAACGAGACAGGCCCAACGAATCAAACAACGCCAGCGAGAAGCGGAAACGAATCCAACTCTGTCAAAACTTCTGAGTTTCCGACTAACACTACCAATAATAGACGAAGCCTGCCCACTAGCAGTCTGCAGTCACAAGAGGAATTGGTTTCATGCTCTCCAAAGTCACATCATTCCTTAAAGATTGCTTTCCAAAGCTCACCATGGAAATTCCATTATCAACAATTTATCGAGCAAGCCTCGCTCAATTAGAAGCAAAAATCATGATTGTGATCCCTGAATCCCTGATTTTTAATTCGAAATATGTTTGAAACTTTCCTGTATAGGAATGTCGATAACATCAGAATCTTCGACACCGATGTCTCAGACCCCGAGAACGCGTGTCAAAAATTCCATCCATAAAAATTAGGTCGATACGTCGAAGTTTAACAACAATAATGTTATAAAAAAAAGCGACCAAAAACCAAAAACAAATTCTTAAAATTAATGAAATAATTCCAAAGGATTATAACAATCATATGGTTATGGGAGATTTTATGAAGACATTGGCTTATGTGCAAAAAATTGCTTGGTAAAAGATCGGATTGTAGAGGAACTGTTGATTACGACAGAAATGGAGAGGCTTTTAGTTTCTACAAATGTTATTTCTGGACAATGTTTGAGATTGGATGAGAAAAATAATGTTCAATCTGAAGATATTGAGGCAATTTTGGTCGAGAGAAAATGTTGATCCTTATTCTTGGTGCGTTGGCGCAACGTCTTTGGTTGGTGAAGTCTTTAAATCAACTTTCGTACCTCATAGATCGAAATTGCTCGCTGCTAATGAAAAAGTTATACGTTGGGACACTGTTGCAGAGACTCTTCATTCGTTGGAATATAAAAAATAGAGTGGAGGAACATGGACAAAGATTATTACTTAAGATGAAATTTAAGTTTTCGAATTTAAAGAGACTTCAGAGTTTTATGTTGTTTGAGTATCAAGGTTTCCAAAATTGGTTACATTTCCTTAGAAAAGGAAATTTGTTATAAAGGAGATAAACCCAAATTTATGGACTCTTGCTTAATGTTTAAAAAATATATGTAACAATCAATGTACATAAAAATAACTCAATTTACACCAAGAATGCCATAAGACATATTTTTTACGATGTTTTTTTAGAAGTCCAACTTATCATTTTCATTCAATTTTGATAAATGACAGTTCGTTAAATAATGTTTTACAAATTTATCGCATAATTTGCTCATTAAATTTGAAAAAAAATTAACAAATATCTGCGATTTTTACACAATGAATATTATTGAAAATGTTTGTCGGTGAATTCATAGTGCATCTTTCAGCAAATAAAATGAAATTTCATTAAGCAAGATTCAACAAAATGTACAAATTCTTGACGTAAAGTAAGTTATTCTTCTGTGAATTTAACAATAAATGGGCTTAAGTCCAGTAACTTGGCGCTTAAGTCCAAGTTGCGACCTTTAGGAATTAAGAAACCCATAAGGGCGTATGTATATACAACTCCGTATATAACGGAGTCAATACGGTTAAAGGTTAAAAGACGTATCTCCCGGTACATACGCCTTATGGCTACTTCCATTTATTTTACGTGCTGAGGTGATTTTGTGAAAATGCCTTTTTGCAATTACATTTTTTTTTCATTGAAGAAATCATTACAATACATAAGAGCACCATAAGAGTGCATGATAAGGGTTTTGTCTTATTTCAAAGTCAAAATCTCAATGATTCTTCTTTACAAAAAAAAAGTAAACCTGCCATGAGTGAACTGAATAATTCATGAATAAAACTGTAAAAACAAATAATGTTTATTGATGAGTACATGTGCGTTTTAGAATCGCCATGCATTTTTATTTCATTTTTCGTTATGATTCCGAAAAGACTTGTTGTTTCTTAATTATTTATTGTTGTATTTATTTGCATTAATCTTTCTTCATCTCAAGACTATGCTCGAGATGAAGTATTCTAAAATTCCAAATAATATTGTGCGAGGTAATACGATTCAAAATAGGGTATACGATTCGTCGGCATTACAAATTTTAAATAGTAAGTGCAAAATAAATGCATTTGTTTATTTTTATCAACACTGTGAAGCATATATTTTGTTTTGTGTATCTATAATTTTCTTGACATGGAGTCTTGGAACTCGTTGATTGCGAATTTGAGTCGAAAAATCAATAAATATGTTAAAAAAGGATTCAACGGAGAGTGTAATTTCAACCCTACAGAACTCGCTATTTGGGTTCTAAATTGTTTAATTGAAATAATTCATTGTTAAGTATTTGAAAAAACGAATATAATTAACTTTGAATAAGTATATAATTATAATCGGTTAATTAATTAAGAATTAAACTGTAAAGTTAATGTTTTTCAATTACATTTTTCTTAAATTAATTAAAACGTTCATGTATAATAATTTAGCATATTAAAAATAATATTAATTAATAAGTTATTTATTTTTAAAAGTTCGAATAGAAACCAAATTTTATTGAAATTACCAAATTTCGAACGTACGTTAGCATTAACGTTGAAAATTAGAAACATTAAAATTTTCAATCGTTGGAAATTTCTAATTTTTATAAAACGCGGTTTTTCACGTTTTTATTTTTATACCAAATCCAAAACGCCTTTTTGCCATTAAAACTCGACTTTTTGGCGCATAAGTCTCTAGACCTTTTAGACACGCTATTATCATTTTATAAACATTAAGTACGAATCCATAAATTTATTTTCGTTCGCAATAATATTAGTTTCCATTTAAAAATATGTACAAACAATTTTCAAAATCGTGGTACTACTCGAATGACCTGACTGTACTAATGAAGCCTCCTCCAATCTCAAGCTTGAGCTCACATTCAAACACTATACGTTTTTTTCTTCCTCACTATTTCCTAAACTCTTTGAGTTTTGAGTAAGAAAGGAGAAAATGAAAAGAAGAAAATGTATTATTAAGCGTTTCTATAAATGTATTATTATACTTTTCTATAACATTGAGATTTTTTTTTTAAAGCAATATCTGCACACTGACAAATTATTTTATAATGTTCCATCGAAACAATTGTAAACTTTAATATTATTTCTGTGTAAAATAAAATCTCTCGAGACGTATGAATATGTCATAATTTACTAAATATTCATTTGATTCATTATTTTATAATTACATTGAAAAAAGAATAATATATATCAACACCTGATGTACTTTACAGCGTTTAAATATAAGCTTCCCACTTCCTATACTTTCTTACAGGTACCATCAAAATCTTAATTTGAAGGTATGTGTTTGTTTAAAATATTTTAATATTGTCCGACGAGCCATTGCGGTGACTCTTTATTTCTTAAGAAATAAGAAATAGAGTAGAGAAACTTAGGGCATCAGATTATCACTTAAATACGTTTTTTTTCTTGGCATACTTTCATTTTTTTTTAATCTTACCTTTGCTATTTTGTACAATCTAGCTACAAAGTATTTGCCAGTTTTCATCAATTAATAATGAGAAGAAATAATTTTACTTTTAATTTATTTATAAAGTTTTTTTTTCTTTTCGTTTGCTAACTTTATAAAGCTTTAAATAAACGTCTAAAACGAAATATATAATTCAGATGTCTTTTTAAGAATCACATATTTTCTTTCTATATTACAAATATATCTCGCCGCCGCCACCGCCGCCGTTACTGTGGATTACAAGAATTTCCGGATTACCCAGAATTTCTGGACTACCCAGAATTCACTGATTACTTAGAATTCTCGGATTACCCATAAACCCTAGATTACCCATAATTCTCAGATTACCCAGAATTTCCGGTCTACCCAGAATTCACTGATTACACAGAATTCTCGGATTACCCATAAACCCTAGATTACCCATAATTCTCAGATTACCCAGAATTTCCGGTCTACCCAGATTTCCCGGAATACTCAGAACTCCGTGGTTACTCAGAATTCCTGGATTACCCAGAATTAAACCATAGTGACCGTTACCATTACGTTAGCAACCGTTAACATAGCAACCATAACCGTAGCAACCATCACCATATCGAATGTTACTGTAACAACCGTTACCATGACAACTGTGTCAATACCGACCTGTTTATTGCAATGCGAGTGCGCGGATTAAGTTAGGTATGACCAAGTTACGACGGATTAAATTAGGTAGGATTACGTCAGGTAGATTAAGTTAGAAAAGACCGTTAGTTAATAAAGTATTATCCAGAATTCCCTGATTATCCATAATTCCAATGATTATCCAGGATCCCGTAATTACGCAGAATTCGCCAATAACCCAGAATTCCCTGATTACCCAGAATTCTTAAATTAACCAGAATTCCCTGATTACCCAGAATTCTTAAATTAACCAGAATTCCTCCATTATCCAGAATTCCCTGATTACCCAGAATACTCAGATTACACAGAATTCCCCGATTACCCAGAATTCCCCGATTATCCAGAATTCGCTGATTACCCAGAATTCTCAGATTACCCAGAATTCTCAGATTACCCAGAATTCCCCGATTACCCAGAATTCCCTGATTACCCAGAATTCCCTTATTACCCAGAATTCCTTGATTACTCAGAAGTCCGGGATTACCCAGAATGAAACCTAGCAACCGTTACCATAACACCCCTCACTATACCAACCATTAACATAGCAACTGTCTCAATACCGACCTGTTTATTGCAATGAGAGCGCGCGGATTAAGTTAAGTATGACTAAGATACGTCGGATTAAATTGGGTATGATTACCTCAGATAGGATTAAGTTAGATAGGATTAACTTAGTAAAGTTAATTCGGGTATGATTAAACTAGAGAGGATTTGATTAGGGAGATTTAAATGAGGCAGGTTTGTTAGGTAGGTTAGTTTAAGTTGGATTAAGATTGGTACGTACAAATTCTTGACGTAAAGTGAGATATTCTTCTGTAAATTTAACAATAAATGGGCTTAAGCCCAGTAACTTGGCGCTTAAGTCCAAGTTTAGGAATTAAGAAACATTAAGTCCAACCTTTAGGAATTAAGAAACCCATAAGGGCGTATGTATATACAACTCCGAATTATTCAGAATTCCCTGATTATCCAGAATTCGCTGATTACCCAGAATTTTCAGATTACCCAGTATTCGCTGATTACACAGAATTCTCGGATTGCCCAGAATTCTCAGATTACCCAGAATTCCCCGATTACCCAGATTTTCCGGATTACCCAGAATTGAACCTAGCAACCATTACCATAACACCCGTCACTAAACCAACCATTAACATAGCAACTGTCTCAATACCGACCTGTTTATTGCAATGAGAGCGCGCGGATTAAGTTAGGTATGACTAAGATACGCCGGATTAAATTGGGTATGATTACCGCAGGTAGGATTAAGTTCGATAGGATTAACTTAGTAAAGTTAATTCGGGTATGATTAAACTAGAGAGGATTTGATTAGGGAGATTTAAATGAGGCAGGTTTGTTAGGTAGGTTAGTTTAAGTTGGATTAATATTGATAGGGTTAGGTAGCGTAGTGTAAAGTTAACTAGGGTTGACCCGGTTGTCAAGTATAGACTATGTCCCTATAGTGATTACGGCAGGGACGAAATAGTTTTGTAATAAGTGATGAAATATGGTGGAGGGGGGGGGGGGGGGGGTGGGGGGTGTGGAGCCCCCTGGTTGATATATTAATGTAATTTCTAGAACGGAAGCAACATCGAAGACTTACTTTTTAAACAAATTAATTTTTTCACACTTTTAGGGAGTTAAATAAAAATCCTAGGATGTCATGTCTGTAGGCTGACTAATCGTTCACATAAAAAAATCTAGCAGAGTAAAAATTCTTATAATATGAACTTTGAAAATCCTTGAAAGTAATTCTGATCAAAACTGTATCTGATATCATAATACGATATCATAAATTTATAATTGCATTGAAAAACCTCTTCATTCCAATTTTTTTACTGCATATACGATAAAAATGTCAATTTTTCGTTATAGTTACTGTTCTGTTTATTTATGTAACAAAGGCCCTGGGAACCTTCAAGCACAATTCCAAACTTATGAAGCAATGTAAAATAACGTTCTATAATTAAAATTCAAGAAACACGTGAAAATAATTCATGGAAAATTGATTTGGCATCATTAATTGTATTATAAGAAAAACTCACTTACTTGTCTGTAAATTCATTGTTCTATTTTTTTTCGAAATTAAATAGAAACTCTTTTATCTAAAATCATCTTAGTTTACACTACTATCTTCTTTTAAACTCATACAACCCTTTTTTTAATTTTAGCGCTCGATTTGACTTGACTTTACCGGAAGTACTACCGTAAATCAGTTATTATTTTTTTTTATTTACTACGGATTCCGTAAAAATGTTGTTACACAGTTGTACAAAATAATTGGATAAAAAGAGGCAGTTGCGTTTAGTTGTGAAGAACAGAGCCTGGGCACCTTAAAGCACGATTCCTAACTTACGGAGCAATGTAAAATCACTTTGTATAATTAAAATTCTAGAAACACGTGAAAATAGCTTATGGAAAATTGGTACTACTGTTCTCTTTTAAACTTTTACAAACAATTTTTGTTAATCTTAATGCTCGACTGACTTGACTACCGGACGTACTTCCGTAAATCCATTATTTTTTTTTTGTTTTACTACGGATGCTGTAAAAATGTAAATTTTTCGTTGTAGTTACACATTTGTACAAAATAATTGGATAAAAACGAGGCTGTTGCGTTTAATTGTGGAGCAAAGGCCCTGGGAACCTGAAAGCACAATTCCGGGGTTACGGAGCAGGAACCACAAGCGATGATCGGTCGTTCAGAGAGGGATCACACCGAGAATAATATTCCCTTCACGGAGATGAGAATCTTGCCTGTGGCAAGAAGAAGAAATTCCCCCCCCCCCTGTGCTGGGATGCGTGCACCGCGTGCTAATCCAGCAGGCACCGTTATCATATTAAGCGACCGTTCGGAAGTGCATTCATCTGTGTATTCACCCACATCACCCCACTCAATATAATCGTATAACTTTCCCATTAAATAGATATGCCTAACATTTATCGTTCCTCCACTGTATAATGCTTCCTGGAAATCGAACTTTGCTCTATTAACGATAAAAAAGCATTTGCGAAAGACTTCTTACATATCTCACGATTCCCACAGAATTAATCTGAAAGCAATATCGTTAATTAAAAGCTCTGGATATGAGATATTACGATTTACTTGTAATTCAGGAATTACGGAAATGGTTTTAGCTTATATTCTGTAGATTAATGCGACCAAATTGTAATGTACTTTGACGTTGATTTGAAATTAAATTAGTGTACATTTAAAATTGAACATTGAAAACTAAAATATAATGGAAATTAATGTAAAAGAAAGATGGTGGAAAAAAGTTCTTAATGAATTTTACTGAAATTTGGTGAAGTCGTTTAGGAACTTAATTGTAACAAGTGGCAATAGCAGATTCCTCGAATTCTTAGAATTACGAAAGATATTCGCAATTAAAATAGAATTATACAGATGACAAAAAAGGTTACCATTTAATGATAAAAAATTATGAAGGTTGCAAAGTAGAACGTTGCAAATTGAATCGAGAAACGAGTGAAACGGATTAAAACGAGGAAGAATGCTGATCAATTTTGGCTTCCTCTTAGAGGAAACTTTGTAAAAAAAAGAAATTCTCTAAATTATGAACTCTTTGTTGGATGCTCACCAAATTCAGTATCAAACAACGACGCATTCTATCCAAGTTTTATGCAAAATTTTGGATCATCAGCTGCTTGAAACGACCTCAAGTTACAGCATTTAAAAAAAAATTATGAAAATGGAAACCCTTTCTTCACCCGAGTTCAGCATCAAACATTGACACACTATTTAAGTTTTATATGCAAAAATTTAGATTTAGAGTTTTCACAGCGTTATTTACGTGCTAAATCTTGGCTCGATTGAACAAACGATTCTCGATACATAGACTTTTTTTTAGTTGAAGATGCAGTTATTCTGTACTTTTTATCATCTTTACTCCAAAAATGTAATACAGATCTTACCGGTTCACATATTTTTTAATGAACATTGTAATAGATAATAAGTTTTCACTCTATTACTTGCATGTCAAATTATAGCTGTATTGCTCAAGTAATTCTGAATTTCGAGGTCTTTCGTTTTTGGAAACAATAGCAATATTAAAATCTTTTTCTTCAATCTAATGTAACATTGAAACCCTTTTATCGATTTCGTTCAAATGGTATGCCGAACATTCCTTAACGCTATTAAATATGTGCAATAAAATTTAGCTCGCAGTTTCAATATCTTCGGAAATTGCAGCTATGGAAAATGGAAAAATTCAAAGTCCTCTAAAATTTTAACCGCTTCATAGATTATAACAAAACTTTGTACCAACCATCACCGATCAGTACTCCGTTTGTATAAAAAAATTCGGGTTCGCTTGTTTAAGTTTTGCGAAAGTTAATGTAATAAAATAAATTGTTGAAAAATTCAAAATGTCGTAAAATCCAAACTGCTTTACCGATTTCAGCCAAAATCAATACCAAAAAATATTACAAATATATTCGGTAATATTAAAAATATTACTGAGTTTTGAAGCCCTGCATATACACACGTACATACATACACACTAGGGTGGCCCTTAATATTGGTAAAACAATTTTTTTTTCTCTCACCCCTTTAATTGACTCGAAATACTAAAAAATGATTTTTAAAAGTGAAACCCGCTCTTAATTTCAATATTAACCCGTGCCCCAAAGGCTCTTTCAAGGAGTTACAGGGGACAACCAGTTTGACCGCCTAAAAAAAAAGGTGATTTTTGGGACTTTTTTTTAAGAAAACTATTGGATCGAATTGTTTGAAATTTAGCGGGTATATTTGTGCATGTGTAACGAATACATGTTTGAATTTTTGAATAAAAATATTTCATTTTGGACAAGTTATTAGCCATCTCACAAGTCCCCAAAAAAAAAGTTCCTCCACTGCTGCAGTGATTACGGCCTTCACAGTGCCAGAAATTAAAAATAACCAAAAGTTTATTAAACCAGACCGCATTACCAGTACGAAGACCCTCGATCGGGAAAAAAAAATTGAAAATTAACAAAATGGCAGAGTTATGAAAAAAAATTGAAACTTCGCTCAAAGAACCGATGATTTTTAGCTAAAAAAAAATAACAATTTTTATCCAATTGGAATAACTGGAGGTTCACGGTACAGAGAAACTTATACAGAGTATTTAAAAGAAAAATCATATCAATCGGATGATTTGTAATCGACTTATAACTGCAGCAATCGTGAAAAATGACGTTTCGAGAAAAACGCGTTTAAAGATAAAATTATTGATTTTATTGTGATGAGCGGCTACTCTTTAGAAGGCTGTAGCTCAAAAACCATTTGAGATGCACACTTGAAATTTCAGTATGTTATTCTTGAAGGTATACACTATCGAAATATGCAAAAAAATCGATTTTTTTACATTTTTAAACTGGTTGTGCCATTTAAAGGAGATAAAATCGATTTTTTACCAATTTTACAAACTAATCTAAAAGTATTCTCATCGCATTCTGCACATTTATCTGAATTTCTTGAGGTGACACGGACATTAGAGCAATGTAAATATAAAAAGCTGGATTTTCGATATGCAATTAATTGCTAATATATACAAATAAAATAATTTTTTGAGAAAGATCTGATGTGTAGCTTTTGTGTAATTAATTATTGAAAATCGGATATTTAACATGCAGTCAATGGGGGGAGCTTCTGTAAAATGCAGATTTTTCATACAATTCTACCACAACTGTTAAAAATAAAAATGCAAAAAACTGTAATTTATATTAATTAAATCTCGCAGATTATGCAGAAAATATAAAATGTATGATGGCGAATAACTTGTCCAAAATCAAATATTTTCGTTCAAAAATTCAAACATGTATTCATTACACATGCACCAATATACCCTCTAAATTTCAAACAATTCGATCTAATAGTTTTCTTTAAAAAAATTCCCAAAAATTATCTTTTTTTAGGCGGTTAAACTGGTTGTGCCCCTTAACTCCTTGAAAGGGCATTTGGGGCACGGGTTTATGATAAAATTAAGAGCGGATTTCACTTTTAAAAATAATTTTTCAGTATTTCGAGTCAATTAAAGGGGTGAGAGAAAAAAAATTTGTTTTACCAATATTAAGGGCCAGCCTAATACACACACACATGCATACGGAGATTTTTTTCTAGACCACTTTTCTCGACGTTTTGGACAATTCTAAGTATACTGACATGAAAATTTCGACATTCTTTTTTTCGCGAAAACAAAGCGTCCCCTATGAGGAAGAAAAATATATATTTTTTCTTAACCGATAATACAATTTACAGATGAGGATCGAAGCTCTCAAATGGGCTAACATTAAACCATGGCCGGTGCTACCTTGGCGAGAATCGATAGAGTGAATCTAATTTTACGAGAATTTAAATATTTAGATAAAATGGTTGTAAATTAAATATATATGAAAAGAAATGGTACCTAATAAAAATTATAGACTTTGTAGGAATTCGTTTAATCCACTTTTTACAAAAATTTGTTCGAGGACAATTTGAGATTATTTTTAGTGCAGCTGATGATGAACAAGCCTGGAAATTAGAACCTTGCAAATAGGTTCTCCATTATTTTATATCTTGCCAAAGCTTCCTTTATGAGGAAGCCAAAAATTAATCAACACACACTTCCTTATTTGGCAAGATATTTATTTAAGTGTTTGTATTTAAAGTTAAATGAAAACTCAAGCCATAATGAAGTGTTATTGCAAATAGTGTGAAAGAAAGAAAAATTGAAATGGCTCTCAAACAGCATCAAAAAATATTGGCAATTGAACTTAAATTATTTAGAAAAAAAAAAATTGTCGCCGTTTAAAGATGAAAAAAAAAAAAATTCAAATACAAAGAAGATTTTTTTTATTAACGTTGCACAGATTAAAAATTATAAACCGAATTATATTATTAAAATCTTAATTAAAATAACTCTTCGGAAAATAAATCAACAAGAATTTATTGAAATAAAAAAAATTGGTTAAGTTCAACAAAAAAATTGCCATTTACACATGAAGTAAATAAATATTTCAAATAGAAGGGAATTTTTCGTAACGTTGCACAGCTTAAAGGTCAAACCAATCTTAAAGTATATAAAAATATATAGAGAATTTGGAACAGAAATAGAAGTTATTAATAATGCACTAATAAAACAAAAATAAGTTATAAATAATATTATAAAAATCTTACAATGAATACTTTCGAAGTCCCTCATTAAAATAATTCTGCGAAATATAATTCCCCAAAAATGTATTAAATTTTTTAAATTTATAAATTATCTTCAAAACATGATTACCATTTAAAGAGAACAAAATAAATATTTCAAATAGAAAGAATTTGTTTAACGTTGCACTAATTAAAAAAAATACGTTTGCGGTTCATTTGCAGAAAAAAAAGCCCCTCTACTACAATTACATGACTCATGAAGCATTTATCCACCGTATTACGTACAGATCAATCATATCAGAGCTTGTATTCGCGGTAAAACGTAATTCCGGATGAGATTTAACTTCAGTAGAGTGGTAGGATGATCCAGCGGCGTCCAAGTGGCGGGATTCAGGAGTCTCGTGAAAGTCTTGGCGATGTGCATATATGCACGCAGTAAAACGGCGTTGGAGAGCCTTCTACGTAGCGCGCAGATATCGCATGTTTCCACCGATTCGCCACTCATCGAGCTCACTTCATCGTACATAGTACTGGTACATCAGAGAATATCGTACATATGTACACATAAAACGTAGCGCGTCGAGTTTGCTCGCTTATTACATCTCCAGAAAAGCTATTACGTACAGTCATTCCCATTCCGCCACGTACTCACTCATTGTACACCGCATATACATATATTCCTATATGTATAAAGAAATATCCTTTCAAATCGGAGAACGCAAGCTAAAGTTTGAAAGTCTGTACATTCGGAATATTATTTCAAGGGGAGACTACTTAGACTTGTATCACCTTTTTTTATAGTATTTTCAACTTTTTGCACCAACTTCTTTTAATTTAAAGTGGGCATGAATTTTCGAAAATTCTATTTAGTATTTGATGAAATATTTATTAGGCAATTTGGGAATTAAGAACAAATCTTGGCTCGTTATTTTTTCAGTTACAACAAAGTTGGAGTTTTTATTTTGTTTTTCAATATTTCGTCTACTAATAATTTAGTCCTTACATTTAAGTGGCAACTATTATATCTACTATTATTATTATTATTATTATTTAAAGACAATGATTATGTCGATTTTTAAATTAAATTGCTATGCAATCGAGCTGGCTGCACCAACCTTTCACTGCACTTTAGGATTAATTTTTTTTAGTACAAAATTCAAGGAAATGCATTTATATTTTGTGGGAATATTTTGGTACTTGAAATTTTTTGTTAATACTGGTTTACTGTTTTTTTTTCGATTTACAAAGCTACTGACTTGAGAGACCTTAAGATCTTATCTACAAATTTTAGTACCTCTTTACAAGAATTTTGATGCTTTTTTTATTCTGTTTAACCCTTTCAAGCATACATATTTCCTTAGATCCAATTGACTTGGAATTCGAGACTCTCTGGTTTCTGAATTCGCTTGATTACGATCCTGAATTCGAAATTTGGAAATTCAAAATGGCGGATCCAATATGGCGAACTAGAAATCAAAAAGTCGTTTGATGGAAGTGAAATTTGGCACTCCGGGGTTCTTGGAGGTGCTCATTACGAATCGGAACTCAAGATTTGGAAATTCAAAATGGTGGATTCAATATGGTCGACCAAAATGCAAAAAGTGACGCAATAAAGATGAATGTCGGTACTCACAGGCTTTTCGGGTCGCTGATTACGAATTTCTGGTTGCCGTCCGAAATACGAAATGGCGGATTCAATATGTCGCAACAAATCCGAAAAACAATACTGATCTAGTGCAAGATCGGATTTGAGTTGCCATATTGGATCAGTTTTTCCGATTCGAGTTGCCATATTAGATCCGCCATCTTGGATTTTGGAAATCTGACCGCGGATTTGTAATCAGCGATCCCAAGAAACCCCGGATATACAATTTCATGAGATTTGCATCGGTTTTCGAATTTCACTCCGCCATATTAGATCCGCCATCTTGGATATTGAAAATCTGATCGCGGTTTCATAACCAGCGAAACCGAGAAACCCCAGACATACAATTTCATGAGATTTGCATAGGTTTTCGAATTTCACTCCGCCATATTAGATCCGCCATCTTGGATTTTGGAAATCTGATCGCGGATTTGTAATCAGCGATCTCAAGAAACCCCAGACATACAATTTCATGAGATTTGCATCGGTTTTCGAATTTCACTCCGCCATCTTGGATTTTGGAAATCTGACCGCGGACTCGTAACCAGCGAAACCGAGAATCCCCACAGACATACAATTTCATGAGATTTGCATCGGTTTTCGAATTTCACTCCGTCATCTTGGATTTTAGAAATCTGACCGCAAATTTGTAATCAGTGTCCCCAAAAATCGTAAGTTGGGGACTTTGGCATTGAAACATAGAACTTTCCAAGATAATACTTTTTCTTCAGAAGAATTGCAATTTTTCAACGTTTGTTTATTTGTAAAAACAAAATCACCCATGATTTCGAATTATTGCACATTATTATTCTCGATCATACAACTGATATCAAAACTCAAAATAACGTTCGATAATTGTGTGAAAACTACGCTAGTCACTCCGAAAATGGTTATGGAAAAGGTTTTATTGCACATTAAAATTTGTGTAACTTAAAATGTGTACAAATTTTGGAAATTTCTATTTAATTATTTGATGAAATATTTACTAGGCACTTCGGAAATTAAGAACAAATCATGGCTCGTTATTTTTCTAGTTACGAAGTTCGAATTTTCATTTTCATACTTATCTAGAAATTGTATTACCGTCGTTCCAATATTTTGTTTAGAAATATTTTATTCCTTACATTTACATTTTTTTAATAATTATTCTGTCGATTTTTTAATTGAATTAATATTCAGTCGAGCTACTTACACCAACTTTTCACTGCACTTTGAAATTGAAATTTATTTTGTTTCGTACAAAATTAAACGTATTCCATTAGTTATTTGTTGGAGTATTTTGGTGCTTTTTTTAAATCCTGGCTCATTGTTTTTTGAGTTACAACGCAGCTGAACTTTAAGACCCCGGATTGAATTCCCATCTTGATATTTCATTCCTGTTTTTCCAATCTTTTTTCTATAAATGTCCATTTTTTACCATTAAGTAGTAACAATTTTTTTACAAATAATTCAACTTCAATTAGTCAAGTAGTATCAGAGTTATAACCTTCTCATGATCATAAAATGTATTTACTTATTCTATAAATCAATATTCATTTTATTTTAAACTATCTTGATTTTTTAATATTTTATTTAAAGAAAGATATTTCCATTTAAAAAAAGGCACGAAAAAAAACAATGAAATCAGATTTTCTTTTTATGGCATCTTTCACTGTAATTAAGGTTTTTCGAAAAATTATTCTTGTTATAATTTTCAGATTTTTTTAGGTATAACAGATTTCAGTTTTTTAAGAAAATTATAATGTTCACAATTATAGGTCTTTCCCATACTAGAGATTACAATACTTCTATTTAGTTGGAACATAAATATGGTGTCTTTTTTTTACGTGGCCCCCCAAAACATATTAAATGTATCTATATTATTTTAATGTAAAAACAGAATTTTCAAATTAATATCTCAATCGTCCAATTCAATCTTAAGACTTATCGACTAATAATTTCTTAAAAAAAAAAAAAGAAAAAATGTATGATTCCAACATTTCTCGCAAAGCAATGACTTGTGTGTTTAATGTAAGCCACTCGTACTGAGCGTCGTCACGTAAACATAGATATGTTTGTATATTTCATAGAAATAATTGGAATTACTTTAATCGTACTGTTGTGCGACACGAGTATTAATATTTGTTTTGAACAACGATTACTAATGAAGAATTTATTGGTTCAACTCGGATTTTCATGATCCAATCATTTAATAGATTTGTTTACACCATTTTTTTATGTCATAAAGTTTGATTGATTTTTTTATTGCTCCAAAACATTGTAATTAAAGAACAAGATTTTACAAAATTAAAAAAGTTCAATTTTAAGATATATCGAAAAATAATAATCATCATAATATGTGGATTAAAAGAAAATCCGTTTTATAGAAAAACAATCATTTTTCATTTGTTTTTCGCAAACTAATTTAGATATAAATTAAAAAATTGTTCATTTTGATACTACAAATTTTCATTCAAATACTGAACTTCGAATCTCGACATATCGCAGAATAATAATTATTCCCTATGAAGAAAGGTGTTTTAAATAAATGCAAAGACAAAGATAACAAGATGTTGATTTCAGTTATATCATTATTAATCGTTCACTCTCCCTCTCTTGCGACATCGTTTATATTGACAATTCATCTATTTACACGATACAATAATAATATTAATAATATTAATAATAGTCTTAGTATTAAGGTGATAATAATAATATAATCATCGATATTATTATTAAATTGTACACTTCTACTACAAATATACAGATCTGCGTGATTCTTTCGATTTCCCTATACTTCAATGTCGTGGCTTCTCCGCTATTTATCTTTTATTTATACAAAAAAAAACGAAAAAATTACGCGGTTTTCACTATAGTCAAAAGTCTTTACAATTTTCGCGCCTTAAGCTCTATTACGAAATCATCTCTGGGGTTCTCAGGGTGGGCGTTAGCAGGACTGTCGAGGAAAAAAATATAGATATATATATATATATATATATATATATAGGTGGGTCGAGGCAAAAAGTTTATTCGTGAAAGTGACGGTGTTTCAACTCGGTTTATCCCATAATAATGTAACACCGATCGTTAAACGTAGCACAACAATGGAATATTTTTACCGATGGTGTGTGTAAGTACAAAAACAAGCTGTGTCAAGAAAACCGACAAAAGAAAAGAGCATTATCAAAATTCTACTGTATTAAAACTCCTAGTAATTTTTCTCCCCTTAAATTTCATGCCAGAAAGTAACTAGATCCTATTATCGCCTTTTTTCGCCGCTGGTGGCGCTCGCGCACTCGAATTTACCGGCGTCAATCACCAGGGGGCGCTGCGTCGGTCAATCATAACCTCCTAAACCGCCATTTTGTTCTTTTTGGAGGGAAAATTTAAAAAGCTATAATTCAAACTCCTCTAACATTGAATGTAACTGAACAAAAAAACGTTTTTAACGCTAATTTCTCGTTTCTTTTCTCGATTTCCTCGTTCAGCGGAACGTTTGACGTAAGTGTGCGAAATGGAAGGATTTTTTTTTCTTATGCGGGAATTGGAAACGAGAATTACGAGGTCGTCGGACATCCGTAATTTTTGTTGTTCTCGTAAATAATGGATATAAGATAATTCACCCGAAGCCTGACTTAGTTGGTAATGTTGTTCTTTCTTTATTAATATTATTAATTAACAGGAACATTATCGAATCTTTGTTCATCATTATCATAATCATCGTCATAATCCGTCGTATATATTATACCGTCATGATCATCATCATAATAATAATAATATAATTATAATAATCATCATCATCGCAATCGTAATCGGCATTATCACCGCCAGCAAACTTCATTCTTCACATATCATCATCCTCATCATAAATAAATAATTAATTATATCGTAAATCGCTCGATAACAAACACATAATTGTCATTTTTGTTTTTTTTTTCTTTTCTTTTTTTCTTTCTTTTATTATTTCTCCTTATTCTTCGCGTCCACGACGGCGAGGAATACGTTGAAGCGAGAGACGCTTGAGCCATTTTTTCTTTTTTCTTTTTAATATATATTTCACATTTTGGCCGTCGGTGGCGGGTGCGAGTTTTTTTTCGATTTTTCATTTTCAGAAAGTGGTCAGGTTTTTGTGCAAAAAAAAAGTGAAATGCAAAATAATCTTTCCTCGACGCTTGGTAAACGCTGGAGAAATTACTGACGATAATCGGAAGAATCAAGCGTATAGTTTGACAAGATATGAACGTGAACTCTGTAACCTTCGTAGAATCGTCGGGATCGCGAATTCCTTGTTAAGACGACACGGGAAAACGATACCGTACGATAAATACCTGCGTGTTATCGTTCTCACGATGTCGCGACAATTTTTTTTAAATGACGATCAAGGATTTTCACAAATGTTTCAAGTCACAAAAATCCTCGTTCGCTTTTTCAAGCTATTTACTCTAATTTTTGTCTCTATTAAATGACACTCACGACCCTAAAAATTCGGCCAAATTTTCACATTCATAATTCGCCAATAATTTCTCCATCTTCAAGCTAAATTGTCAAGTCTCACAAAATCAAAGAAAGATCTAGAAAATTATGATTTTTGTCCTTTTTTTCCTTTAAATATCGTGTTTTTTTACTTTACGAAATTCTCGAAAAAAATCCCTTTTGAAACTTTGAGCCAGCAAACTCGCAAGCGCATCAATCGTGCCAAAAAAAAAAAAAAAAAACAGCGCGTCCATCGCTTCTCGCATTTCGCAGACGCAACTCACACACACATTTATACCAATATTGTACAGTCATTTTCACCTCACACGTACACACAAAAAAACATACATTCGTGCACGCCGTAAATTTACTGGAACAATGATAATGCGATATAATATAATATTAATAATAATAATATTAATAGCAATCGTAATAATAGTAAATAACAATAATAATAAATTAGTTCTGTACAAGGTTTTTGCTTCGAGCATGATAATATTAAATACCTAGACGTTTTTTTCTTTTCTTTCGCAGGGGGCGGAAAGGGGGCAATAGTTATAAGATGGGGGGAGGGGGATGGCGGTGCGCGATACCGCCGACACAGCATCTCTCACTTGTTTTTTATTTATTTTTTTTAAATCGGTCTCGTCCTCCTTTGCAAACTCTTAGACTATACACACGAATTATTAAAGTTTTCTTTTTCTATATCAAACAGCGCCCAATAAACGTTAAATCATCGATAAACACGATTTTAATCAGTATTCGAATAATTCCAATAATAAGATTATGATGAATTTCCATTTCAGCAACAACGATTTGCAAGAATATTAACTGATTTTTTGTTTGTTTTTTCAAGAATAATTCGTAATTTTTTATCAATTTTAAAGCGCCTTGACTTACAACGTTTCTTAAAAGATGGAATACGAATAATGCTTCTAAATATTCGGTAGTTTTAACCGTTTATTAAATGTAGCCATTTATGAAGATTTTTTTGTTTCCAGCTGACGCGAATATGCCTTGTATTAAATTTAGGCGATCAGCATTATGAAAAATCTAGGAATTTATATTGTTCAATGAACAAATCAAGTGATCCCGAAATAAATTAGAAAAAAATTACGTCTTTTTCTCGAAGAAAAACTCAACTTAATTCAGCAAGAAAGGTAGCTTAAAAAAAAAAAAAGATATAAATTCGTTTTTCTCCAATCAATAACGTTCACTGTCCGCTATTTCGTCCATCCGCACGCATATATACATCCACATTATATCTCATTAAATCCTGTTCCAAAAAGGCAAAAAAAAAACTGTCGTAAAAAAACACGTTTCCAGCCATGAAAAAGTAACAAATAATTTCCTTCACTAACTTCGCAAAACAAAATAATTTGTCCCTTTTTTCTCTTCCAGATGTGTTTTTCCATGTCAATTTTCGTACGCCTCTTTAATATTCAAAGAAAAAAAAAATAAAAAAATAATGATTCACACAGAGTTACCAAGGAGGATTTTTCGACCGAAATAAATCATTCTCTCACTCTCTCTCAATTTCCCTTTTCTCCATATACATATTAAAGATGATGTGCGTAACGAGCAACACAGGAAAAGAGGAGTCTGTGTCAAATACATTTTCCTCATCCAAGGAAAAAAAAACAAAAATCAATTACAAAAAAAATAATAAGAAGAGAAAAATCTAAACTACACTTCAGTCGCAAGCGTGGCAGCCAGTGCCGCGTCGTGTCTGTAATGATCGTCTATGACATAAACCCCGCATCCAGTATCGCCGACATTAGCGCCACCTGCGTCGCTAATCGTCGGCCTTTTAATTAAGCTCGGATCATTGACAGCGCAACACGAATCATTCCCGTTATTGACAAAAACGGACGTCCTCTTGGCTTCAATTACACCGACAACAACACTATTAACACCGATTAAGTCTTTATCTTTTTGAAAGCAGTGCGACGCACGATGCGCCGCCGCTTCGGTATTAAGTTGCTTCGCTGTTCTCCCGCAATTTCTTCCATCCTGCAAAACGGGCTCGGGTTTATAGCCATTGCAAGAAATATCAAGACCGCCGTCAGTTGCAAACGACGAGTCAAGATCATCTCTCGTCGTGTTTGTCGACGAATTATTCACATTTTTATTGGCTGTCCATGTGTTTTTAATCATATGAGAATCACCGTTGCCTAAAGAACATCCACTTCCGGTGTTGCCTTGATTTCCGGTTACATTACCACCACCGCTTCCTAAAAGACCATTTGTAAGTGCATTCCCATTTCCACCGAGTCCTAAAAGTCCTCCGGTATTTCCTGCATTACCATTTGTCTGATTGCATCCAACACCGGTGGAAGCGCCTCTTTTGCTCATACTGCTATGAACTGCGTTTCTTTCGTTCTGTAAGCGAGCTTCTTCATCGGCGCGTGCCTGTTCACGTTTTTGTCGTCTTTTCATGCACATTACAGCAACCGCAGCGACTAAAACAAAAGCTGGTACTGCTGTTGACAAGGTTGCTATAACAACAACATGTTCCGTTGTTAAGCCTGCGTCTCTAGCCTCTGCGGAAGGCCTCGCTAAATTTCCAGACCACGAACTTGCTCCTGAAGGTGGCGAAGCTGCAGGATTATTCGTATTTGATGTTCTAACAGCGACACCAATCATGCCTTCTTCGTTGCAATTATCACCTCTCCAACCTTCGGTGCATTCGCACAAAAAGCCGTTAACACGATTTCTGCAAGTACCGCCATTTTTGCATGGTGCGCTACGACACTCGTCAACATCGATGCTGCAATCTTTGCCAGTAAATCCAGGTTTACATGCGCATTGATAATCATTTGTGCCCGATAAACATTTACCGCCATTTGCGCAAGGTTTTGCGAGACAATAATCAACTTTATCTTGACATAGACGTCCGACGTAACCGGGAACGCATTGACAACGAAAACGATTAACGAGATCAACGCAAGTGCCGCCATTCATGCAAGGATCGCCTTGACAATCGTCAACATTTATTTCACAATGTTCGCCAGTAAAACCAACTGGACATGAGCAACGATAACCGTTTACCATGTCGTTGCATGTCCCGCCGTTTTTGCAGGGGTTTGGTGAACATTCGTCGACCTGTGTTTCGCAATCTGTTCCAGTGTAACCCGGTAGACATTGGCATGTGTAACCTTTTAGAGAATCGTCGTCGCATGTTGCGCCATGAAGACATGGAGAATCCCGACAGGAACGAGATGAAACTTCACAATGACGACCACGCCAACCTGGTGGACAGGTGCAACGATAGTTTCGTGTTGTTAGATCGCTCGAGGATGAGTTTGAGCTTGAATTTTGTTGGATTGATTGATTAGTTTTGTTGTTGTTGTTGTTTTCCATTGAGCATGAGCCACCGTTTAAACAGGGCTTCGAGTGACAGTCCAAAAGTGGTGTCTCGCAGTCGGTGCCAGTGAAGCCTGGGGCACATGAGCAGGTGTAAGACCCTTGGCCGGTGTTGAAGCAGGTGCCGCCGTTTGTGCATGGCTTGTGATTCGTACAGTAGTTGAGATCTTGGTTACAGAATAGACCGCCCCAACCTTCGTTGCAGAGACAGTCCCATGGCTTTTGACAACTACCGTGCAAGCAACCGGGATAACGGAGACACTGGTCGCAAAATTGACCCTCCCAACCGCTGTGACATCTGGAACATAAGAGAAAAGAGATTTTGTTAGTTTTTCGTTTAATATTTTAATGAAGATTTTTTTGATGATTGTCTTTAGTGATTTTATTTCAAGTTACATTTGTCAAATTTCTCAACTTTGCTAAATTATAATGTTTATTAAGAAAAATGATTTTCTGATTGCATCTAGCATAGAAAGAAAAGTAACCTATCTTTATGTGATACAAGAGAAGTTCTACAAAACATGATAGTCAAAGTTGACATACAAAGAGGCATAAAGTCGGTTGTTGGCTCGGCGCGTAGGATCGGTTGTTGCCAGATGAGGAAGGTAAGAGAGAAAAAGGAGTAGGGGAGGAGAGGATGTGGTACCGTCGGCCATTACGTTGTCCAGGGGTCTGGACGAGGTAGCGAAGGGACCCAGGGAGATGAAAGGCAGGGAAGAGAGACAGTAAGAGGGAGAGAAAGATGAATTAAGGGGGTTGGCAGGGAAGGGAAACAGCAACTCCACACGCGCGCGCACACACACATACACACACACACACACACACACACACATGTATATTCAACTCTCATCCAGAAGAGAATCAAGCTTGGAATAGAGAAAAAGTATATGAAGGTGGCAGAGAAGGTAAGCGTGCGAGTGAAGAGAACCAAGACTCACTCAGCACGCGGTGAAGTAGCGAAGATGAAGAAAGAAAGACGAACGTGGAAAAAGAGGAGAAGGAGAGGAGACCAAGAGAGGGAAGAAAAAGAGAGAAAGAGGAAGGAGGTGGATGCGAAAACTACCGGAGAAGGAGGAGAAGGAGGAGGAACATGAGAGAGGTAACCATGTGCTTGTGTTTGTGTGTGAAGTCCTGTGTATGTGAGGAGAGCGCAGGGATATGCCGGCAAGAGTGGGGATGAGTCGACGTCGAGTAGTGTTCCCACGGTTCGAGCCACGGCACAGCCGTTCAGTATGCGGGTCAAGGAAAGGTTACGCTCGCTATGTGTGTGCGCGCGAGAGAGCGAGCCTGCCCACTAATACACCACCGACACAAACCAGCCGATATGCCGTGCGCCGTGCTCGCCGAACCTCCTCTGTACCTGCACAGCCAACGTTCTCTCTACTCATGCTGCTGCTGCTGCTGCTGCTGCTGCTGCTGTTGCTGCTGCTAGCTAGCTTAGCTGCTGCTGTTGCGGCTGCTGCTTGCTGCCCCGTCGTCGCATGACTATACCATTAAATCCCATATACCTACAGCCCGGGAGAGTTGAACTACGCGAATGAAAGACAAACCAGGAGAGGTGGGGATGTTTTAAGAGGCCAAATCTTCTCAACCGGACTTCTGACACACGCGAATAGACCAAATTTAAAAGGCTGCTAGAAATTAAATTATTAATTTCCCCGAGACGGATAAACGAATTATTACCAAAATTTACTTATTTATTTATTTATTTAATCACATTATATTCCGATAGTTACCGTGTCGTTTGTAAAAAAAAAAACAGATCTTCATACCATATAAATAAACAAATAAATTTAAAAAAAAATACTATATTCTAAATTTTTCTTAAAAACCTACAAAAAATCAATAACCAAATTAAAATTCCAAATGCAGCTTTGGTACATATTCTAATTTACAATTTTTATTTACTTTCACTGTGTTCCAAGTCAAATTTTTAAAAAGCGACGTTGAATTATATCAAGAGCAGAATAATAATTTTTGGCTACGAGCGAGTTGTGTAAGTAAGCAATGTTAAATCTTTCATTTGTCTATCGTTTTTCACGCGATAGTTAAACCCAGTCTACGCCACTGGTCTCTCGGTGCATCGTTCTCTCGCGTTCGTTCATCGGTATTCAGCTCCTACAGGCGCCCGTGTCCCAGGGAGAGTCACACGAACTCAAAGAAGGGAAGAGGAGGAAGGGAGGAAGGGGAGGAGAGTCTTTAAAGATATAAAAGAGCGAGACAGGGATAACGCGCGCGCGATAGACTCCGAAATTTCAATCGGACGCGCTTTCGTCCGCGATTCTTTCACGTAATTCGAATGGGGGCCGATCCCACGGCTGCTCCCACGGCATTCGCTTCCTCCCCCGTCCTCTGTCTCTCTTCTCCCCCCCCCCAACCCCACCGCCTTTTACACCGTTTCTTTCTTCCTCGTTCTCTCATCGCTCACTCGACAATCGACTACCTCCTTTTAGCTCGTTGTCAACCTATAGCCTACTTGACGAATTTACGACACGTACACGCTTCTATCACACGAATCCCTCCGCTACGTGTCTAAGGTCGATCGAACTACTGAATATCAATTCTTTTATTTCCTACTGATTTTAGTTAACACAAACTTGGTTTTTTTTCTCAGTATATAAAATTTACAAATATATATATTTATATTTTTTTATATTTATTTAGTTGATTTTAAATAATATAATTTTTTGAAATTTAATTGGCTGATTTTTTTTTTTGTTTTGGTTCATAACATTGAAAATATGAATATTATTTTTGTTTCGCTATGAAAATAGTTGGATTTGAGAAGGAAGAATAATAGGGCGCATCGTAGAATTGGTCGTTTGTTAGCAGAGCCATGCATACACATCAGCCGGGCGCAGCACTAACGGGACAATTAACCCCCGGGGGCCCCCAGTGAGAGAGGAGGGGAACACACCGAGAGAGTAATTAGATGATCGAGTTAACTCTCAAAAGCCCGCGGGTTAAAGTCACCCGGGGCCCGTAGAGACCGCGAGAGCCCCGCTTTACACCGAGGTTCCATTCTCTTAAGCCTCTCTGACGTCTGGCAGGAGAAAAATCAAATTTACAAAAAAAAAATCGACGTTCCATTTTTTTAATATAATTTTCAGGAAAATATTCAAAATTTAATTAACGCTCTGCTAGATTAATAAAAAAAATACAAATAGTCTCTTATAAAATAACAGTCTTTGCATAAAAATTCAATTTCAATTACTTTTTATATCATTTCTTGTTACGAAAAATATTTTGAAAATGTATAAATGCGTTTATTGAGTCATTGAGAAGAAAAAAAATCGAATAACGTTCACTCTCATCGTTTATTTCAGGAGAGTAGAATATAGATGCTCTCTGCTTTGGTTAATGGCAAAACTCTCTCGGTGTGTGTCAATTGGGAAGCCGGTAAATCGCTCGCTCATCGCCACGGTAGCCTCTCCTTCATAGTCTTTTCCTTTCTCCTCGAGTGCATGCACATCGCTGTGTGTGCATAATAGTCGGACTTGTGATATACACACATAGAAAGCAAGAGAGGCTATGTACTATATATATAGTATATGTATATATACAGTGTCTATTGAAAAACGCTACTTGCAAACGATATATAGAAATAAAAAAAAGATGGATACAATGTATTGGTGCAGTCTCGTTCCGCTGTTACACGCATGTATCCATGTATGTGTTTATATCTCTATGAAGTTAGTACGGAGCTCTCTCGCTGGAGCGTTACGAAAGAGCGATGCACCAGTGCGGAGAGTCTCGCTCTCGATCCAAACCAGCCTCCCCCCTCCTCGACCTCCTCCTCGTCCTCCCACCTTCACTGGGAGCTGCTGCACTGGTTTATTCGATATAGATGTCTCGTCTCTAACGAGACATCCATGAGTGCATTATACTATGACGTATAATTTTTTTTCTCTTTTTCAAAACTATACTTTTGAAGAGAGTTCTGAGGTTCAGGGGAATAACTAAGGAGCTCTTGAGGCGAAAATAGCAAAAAGAGCAACTTGTATTCTGTCAAATGAATTTTTGGTAGATCATTTTTTTCATTTTTTTGCTTGTTGTAATTATAATATTGAAGATATTCAGGGTTAAGTGGAAATTGCCGATGGATTATTGCATTGAAAATAACGAAAGAATTTTTAATAAAATAGTATGAGCTTTTTTAAAAGTGATTTATTTTATCTTTTTTTAAGTTTGTGAGAGATTTAAGGGCGAGAGGATTTGCCGATGAGCTCATGCGCTGTAAGGAGCAGAAAGAGGAGGAGCATCAGAAGGGATGTCTATGTGCAGAGAGAATGCAATACCGGTATAGCAATACTAACTCAGGAGGGCAAGGTGGCTTCATACTAGGTACTATATGTGTGTATGTGTTTTCATATACTTACAGGCACTCGTTGGGCTGTGTGCAGTGTCCGTGCTGCTCGTCGCATCCGGGCAGGCAGCGAGCTGAAACGAGAAAGAAAAAAAATCCAAAGGTTAAGGCAACTCTCCAGGAGAGGTCGATCGGCGTACCTCACGACATACACACGAACAGTGAAAGATTCAGCATCAGCAGAAGCTTCGCCATCGCGGCTTTACCGATTCTGATTTTTATCTCATATTCATTAAAAAAAATATATACAAAATGCTATTTAAAAAAAAAATCGTGTTTGAAAAATTGAGGTTGCAGATAATGAAATTGTGTCACGTGCGTTGGATGTCAGAGCTGAGCGAGACGCAGATAAAAGGGGAGGGTTTGAACGTTGGTGTTAGAGAGGCGCGCTTGTCCAGTCCGCAAATATCCAAAGGCTCGCCTGGGGTCTGAAAGCCGGCGCTGGCTTCAAGCCCAGACACACACGAGAAAATGTTGTAGTGTGTATATTTGTTACACTCTCTCCAACTTATATATACATATAGATATATATATATATATATATAGGGAGGTAGTATATAGTGTAAAGAGGCGCCGCGTGTGTGCCCACCCCCTTCCACATTGAGCTCTATCTCTTTCGCTCGCTTTTAGTACGTACTTGCATGTACGTATATCGTATATGTGCTCGGGTCTAATACGCGAAGAGGGAATCGCGAGCGGGTCTCGAGAGTTGCGGAGATCGCGCCTGGAACTTGGAAAGAGCCGAGGAATTCCGACGTTCCTTAGCTGTACTATACATTCCATACTACACTTTAGTACATTCTCCTATATACACATAATATACACGTTGTGTCGAGACAAACATTATTTTTGTATTAAAAAAGAAAAAAAGAATAAAGTGAAAAAATAAAGTTTTGATCGGTCTATGCGTGAACGAAAGTTGAACATTTTCTACGGTGATCAGAAAATTGATCGGTCTATGCCTGAAATTCATTTTGTTTTCATTCGCGACTTCAACAAAAAGTAATAGGTCTGTGAGTGGGCAGAACTTCAAAATGTTCAACGATATTCATATGCTCAGTGATTGGACTACACGCGAACAAAATTTGGAAATGTTCTACAGTGACAAAAAAATTGATCGGTCTATGCGTGAAATATAGGGTCCAAGTGCAAAAGTCTTTTTTTTTTATTTTCTTTTCTAGTTCTTTCTCGATTTAATCCTGCTGCTACCACCGCTACAGGATAATTAATCGACCAGCAGACATTATACATACTCGTGCTGCTGCGTTTGCCGTTTTTTCTTTTTTTTCTTTTTTTCTCTCTTAGAGCTGCATCCGAGCTGCACAGCGGCAACAGCACCCGTCCTCTGCCGCGCAGCGTCCCTCGCCTTGGGGTATAGATAGTTATCGCGCACCGACGTCGCCGCGGGCGCGTCCTCCTCCTCCACCTCCTCCTTCTATACCAACGGACCCGCAACGACTTCGGACTCGGGGTTGAAGGTGCTTTACCGGTCGAAGAACGAACGCGAGGCGATCGCCTCGCGCTTAAGCTCTCGCGCACTGGACCACACGTGACCTTGGCATCCGGCAACCACACATGCTTGCAACCCTATCTCTCTCTCTCTCTCTCTCATTTTCTACTCCTCTCCACCGTCTCGGCGTTTTACGACTATCGAGAGAGCCTCGCTTTAAACGAGGCTCACCACAAATTACTAATTGCCTTTTTTTTTCATTATAAAACAAAGTTTGAAATTTTTCATATACACTTTTTTTCTAAGTTGTAAAAAAGGTGGGAAAATTATTTTTTCTTCGTAAAAATGTAAAACTTCTAGTGATATTTTTTTGTTGCGTTAATTATATACTTAAAAGATGGAATTAATTTTCTTCTTTTTTTTTTTTTTGAGGTTGTGAATTGGTGAAAAATTGGGACACGATGGATACAAATTGTTTCCCACTGGTTTCGAGACACTGTGGGCTGGTGGCGTAGAGAGACCCAAAGGTATTTATAGTCAGACGTAGGGAAAGACAGAGAGAAAGAGTGAGAGAAAGAGAGAGAATTGGTAGTCGAGTGCATATATACCGGCGCTCTTTCTCTGTTAGATTTCTCTCTCTCTCTCTCGCACGGTTTGGTTACTTCGCGAAGATCGGAGCGACGAAAGGAACGGCTGAATCGCCGAGATTCCGCGCGATCCCGATACGCTTGCGAGGAGCCGACATTGCTTACACAAGGATCTCTCCCAAGAGAGAGAGAGAGAGAGAGAGAGAGAGAGAGAGAGAGAGAGAGAGAGAGAGAGAGAGAGAGAGGGAGAGAGAGAGAGAAAGAGAGAAAAGAGAAGCGAAGGAAACAGTGAATAAGAAGACGACGAGTGCGAGAGAGGGGAGGGAAAGAAGAATGAGCGAAGAATCGAAGAAGCGAATAAGAGAAGAAGGCGTCCTCGCATATTTCTTCATTCTTCTTAGTCCCTTCGGCCCACCAAACCCGAGAAATACTGCTTCCCCTTCATTCTCTCTTTATTTTTTTCTTTCTTGCGTCTTTTCTTTCATTCCCTTTCATGATTCCATCTATTCTTGGTTTCTCGCAGGTTTCTCGGTATTTGCGTTGTGTATATTCAAGTCTACGTTGTCGAGGAAAAACGCCTTTTGGCATAACTTTCTATTCGGACAGAGAAGAGTTTTCGCCTATGACGAAACTGTGTCCACAATGACAATCTGTGCTTTTACGTGTTTCTCATTTTTAAATACCTGATCTCCAGTAACAAAAGTTCTCAGCTGTTATTTGGATTTTAACGGAAAACTGATCGGTCTATACGTTGATGAAACACAAAAATGTGCAACGGGCATTCATACAAAGTGATTGACCTACGTGGTAAACGATATTTGAAAATTTTCGTCAACGATCAGAAAATTGATCGGTCTATGCGTGTGAAGCGGTCTGTATTTTTTTTTTTTCGAATTTTGAGGTCGTCATTCTACGGTTCCGATCAAATTGAAAGCTAGATATAAAGACCTGACCTCAGACTCAACGTTACAGGACCTTTAAACCAGTAAAAGTCATTTTTCATATCACCCCTACGTTCCGTTACGTCACCCTTCATGCCATATTGTAACGGACTTATCGATTCTCACTTCCTGTCGGTTATTTTTTTTTTTATTACTACCTAAAGACTAACTGACGTTTTACACGTGACTCCCACTATGCCTAAGATGACAGGACAAAAATTAAATCGCCAATTAGCAGTTCATTTATAAAATTAATAACATCATTATTATTGTGAATATGCAAAATTTTATGAAACATTTGGCTGACATTATAGAAACTTATTATGGCACTTAAGGTATTTAAAGTTAGGAGAAAAAAAAATTTTAAAAGCCATTCGTTTAAAGCGTCGTGAAAGTGCAGGCACAAGGTTTTACAGTAAAAGGAAGTATAAGGAAGTGACAATGAGAGTACACGCCACCGGGTCTTGACCAAGGGGTCTTCGACCGTCCGTTGTCCTTCCTGCTCCTCCTTCATCGTTTTCCCCGACAGGCTCTTTTATACACGCAAAGTTTACCGCCAACTTTTGTCCCTTTCATGAACATTTATAACGTCGCCTACCTGTCGCAGAGTAAATCGTTTGGGGGGCCCGACGCTAAGACCCGCATTTTCCAATGGAAAAAGGTGTCCACGAGTTTCTATCCACCGAAAAGCGACAACGACGCAATGTCGCGAGCAGGTACGTCTCGAAAGTCATTGAGAGCGACACTTAACCATGAAAGAGAGAGAGAGAAAGAGAGACAGTGTACGAAGGTAAAAAAAACGGGAAGGTGCGAGGGGCGAGACGAGGGGTACCTATCCGTGGAAGTGGAGTGCGAGTTCGGGCGCAGCTGTTGGTTAAAGCACCCGACGGCAGCTGTCGGGGGCCCAGGGCCCCGTCGTGCGCGCGTTGCAGCTGCCTCCTCTCTCGATCCCGTCGTCGTCGCCGTTGCCGTCGACGTCGACGTCGGACTTTGCAACGTATCGGCAAAAACAACCCCTATACACCTCGCTACGCACCCCCGTAAACCTACATAAACCCGTCTAAAGGGCGATGAAAGAACCTCCACTGAGCTTAACCCTTCAGACTCATTATTATTATCATTATTATTATTTAAAATTAATAAAAATCAACGGCACCATGAAAATGTTCATGTTAAATGATTGGTGTACGCGTGAACGAAATTATAAGACTTTTAGCAGTTATGAAAAAATTGATCGGTCTATGACTGACGAAAATAAAAAAAACTGATCGGTCTATGCGTGACAAAAAAGTGGTCTGCGCTTATTCCCATCATTCGATAATGCTTTAATTATCATTAAACACTAATGAATTACTTTTATTTTTCGTATATTACAATTATTTCATAGTCGTTGGGTAATATTTCATCGATTGAATACATGAGCGTTGCAAATTGAGCATTACGAGTTTACACACCGGGCTTACGCGGAATCGTGGCGCAAAAGCACCCCAACTTCGTTGGCTTCGCATATAACAAGAAGTTTCGAGAATGAGACGGGCGGGAATTATAGTATATAAACTATACGTGGGCAGTGGGCTATAGACACATATATGTATATATATATATATATATACGTGGATTTATGTATACGTAGTACGTGGAGAGTTTGGTGAGACCGCGCGAAACCCAAGTGCCTCGATGCGAGCCTGATACGCGTCTCGCATAATACCTGTACTATAAAAGCCTCAAGTGTACGCTACGTGTATATATATCGGTCTGTGTACATATAACGTCGTGAGAGCGTTTTGCGCTTGCTCTCCCTCACTCGACGTGCGGACTTCTTCTTCTTCCTCGATTTATTCCCTGATTCGATGCTTCCAGGAAGCGAAAAGCGACGTATTTTGTGCGACTGGCCAATTGGGCATCGTGGAAATTCGTTAAATTCTCAGTGTGTAACAGCACACGTTTATTATATTCCAAGCATTATTCTGTACACGAGTGTTGTCGCATCACTCACCAAAGACTCGATCAATCAACATTTCTTTTTAGTCCAATTTTTGATTCTTTTATAACAATTGTAACCGAATTATTTTTATTCCTTTGCGTTATAACAAAAGTGTACGAATTCTTTAACACAATTTTTTCAACTAACAATAATAATAATAATAATAAAAGTAATTTTATTTTTTATATTTTTTTAAAGATGAAACTTGTTATTGATATATGTCTGGTTATGGATACGCAGGCATTAAGATACAGAGGACAAGTTTGCTTGGTAGAAGGAGAAATACGAAGTTGCAAGTGCAACGACCGATTATTGTCGACATGACGTTGGTAAAGGCTCGAAGGAAACGAGTGAGCTTCGGTCCGGTTTCGAGTCCAAGCTCCACCGGTAACTCTCTTTATCTCACACTTGTACGCCACTTGTTCGAAATCGAGAGATATTAAAAATGAAGAGAGATCCTCTCTCGCCATATTCTCAGGCTACAAAGCCAAACTCGTCCTTATGTGTGTGTGTCTCTCTCTCTCTTTCTTCTTGAAGAGGTAATTCCGATGCCACGAGAGTGGAACACTTGTAATTGCCTTTCCTTTCGTTTGTCTTCAAAATTTATTTAATTTTTCCCCTAATTTTGTGACGTCGCTTTCACAAACGCCTTAATTAATTCACTTGCGAGACGGAGAAGCGCGCTCACCAACCAAAACGAAATACATTTATTAGAAATATCTTTCACCATGATTCGTCAAAAATATAAATATAATATTCTATTTTTTTTTTTTCAATTAATTTCATAAAAATATCTCGCTAATCTTTTTCGAATGATTATTATTCCGAACCAGCAACTTTTATTTAGTATCCTTTTTAATAAATCTTTTTATTTTCTGTATGACGTATCTTGATGAGTAAGCAAATATGTTATTCCACGTTTCTTGAAGACCTCAGAGGTAAACGGTATAATACATAAGAATTTTCTGGCTGTGAGAGAATGAACGCGACGATGAGACGAGAGAAGAAGGATCAGGCACGTCCCTGTGCGGCGAGGAACGCGACGACGACGACGACGACGACGACGACGACGTCGACGACTCAGCGAGAGATGAGACTTTAGTTGAGGCTAATACTACGTGTACGCAGATAAACTTGAATATGTACGTGCGAGTACATATATACAGCAATACAACAGGGGGAAGAGAAAGAGAGAGAGAGAGAGAGTCAGTGTATTATATGCAGCGCGAGATCCTCGTGTTGCACGTGTATAAAAGAGCAATACCGTTTCGCCTATATGACCAACGAGAGAGACTTCGTATATATATATATATATATATATATGTATATACCTACTAGTGTAGGTAATGCAGCGAACATAGCGGCAGAGACGCAGAGACCGAGGAACGAGAGAAACGAGAAGAGGATAGTCGCGAGAGGGGCGCGTCCGCGAAATGCAAGGTACACGCTAAGGATATATAGACGAGACGACCAAGAGCTGCGTCGCGAAGCGTGGGAAGCAACCGAGCAACGATATGACGTCGAGACAGCACTCGCACAATTAATCGACAATTATATCAAATCAATCTCCTCGCTATTTTTTTGATCTTTATACAACATTCTCAACTATTTTTTTTATTTGAATATAATTATTTTTGTTTTTTAAATTTTTATTTAATTCATCTTTGCCTCATTAAGAATACATTTTTTTGGGTAACATATTTTTTAAATCTATTATCCTTGCTTATTTTTGTAAAAAAAAAAAAATAATAATTCGATATTAGTTTTGTATTATTAAGAAATTTGTTTTACAACAGTGAATTGAACACGCTTGTGACACAATATCATGAAATATCGCTAACTCAACATCCTCATTATCAATATTTTCCTCTTATTAAAAATAATCCCGATTGAATTCGACGAAAATGCAAGATTGGTGTATTTTGAAAAATGAAGTAAATAAATAAAACTTACGAGTTGCACAGTAATCTCCCTTCCATCCGGAAAGACATACACGTTCGCCAGTTGGACTGCAGCTATAATGACCAAAGCTGTCGTCCCTTGGTCTGCAAAGATTTTCGCATCCCTTTCCGTAGTAATGAGCGCCGCACGTTGCTCTGTACTCGTAGATCATCTTCGAGTCAGCGCTTCTGTGCTCATCCTCGGTCCATTCGGTTCCAACGTCGAGCCATCTTTGCGTCGCCAGTCTCGTTATCAAGACTTTTTCTGGAATAACAAAAATTTAATCGCTCGTTAATAATTTATAACAAGAAAAAAGATATATTTATATATATATATATAGATGTGCGGATGCGAAATGCATTTGTGCATCCAATGATCGAAGTGCATCGGCCCCCGTAGAGCAGACCGGACGTTCGTCCGCTATTGCTACTCCGGCATCACCGGCACGCATCCGGCAGAAAGAAGAGTACCTTCTATACTGGCTTTGGTGCTGAGCGAGGCAACACACAAACTGCACACACATAGCAGTTGCACTGGGATAGAGTGCATCGGAGAGTTGCAGCAGTGCAGTGCAACAGAGTATATAGTCACTCTCTGGGAAAGAGGCGTTCTCCTCTTTCTCTTTACGCGCGCTCTCTTCTTGTCTTTTCTCTACTGCACCTTCCTTCGAACTCTTGCCGTATCGGTTCCAGCCAGCTTAACCGTTAGCCATCTTTACTCCACACCGTGGAAAGTAAAAGCACCGACGACTCTCGGCTGTTAACTCTTCCTCAGGGGAACAAAAAAGGAAAATAAAAGGACAATGAGCTGAGAATTATCTCTTGGATTGCGTGTGTTACGAAATTTTTTAATGCGTTATTGAAGAAAAATGGTTTTTCGTGGTTTCTTGAGTAGCTCATTTCGAATCTGATGCTGTTTTCGAAATTCAAAATGGCGGAAAAATGTAAATGCTGTGAATAGTTACAATTGCATAAAAATTGCTTTCGAATTGTTTTTTTTTTTTTTTCTTGAGCCGCTGATTCGAAATTTGAAGTCAAATGTTCAAAATTCAAAAGCGCACACAAATGCTACAAATAGTTAGTAATCTTTTTTTTTCTAATAACTACTATGAAAAAAGAAGGATATTTTTAACAAAAATTAAATGTTTTCTTCCGAGGCCAAAGATCAAAGACTCGATACGAAGAATCGAGGATAATTTTTTTTTTTTTTTCGATTTTTGGCTCCCATACGAAACTTGCTATTAGTTAGGTTTTCACGTAACGAACATTACGGTCGATAATAGGTGAGCGATTAAGGTTAGCCACCGATGTTGGTGAATTGGGAAGCGAACGGCTGTGTTTTTGTTCCAGCCGAAAAACGTGGAGCAAAGTAAGAACAAAACTGGGTGGGTTAAAGGCGTAACCCACGTAAGGAAACCTAGGAACGAAAGTCACGAGTGAAAGAGAGACGAACTGATGAGAAAAAAAAAAAACAAAAGGAAGCAGTTTGGCCGATGGCGTGCCCTGGGATACTTAAAAAGCACGGCGTCTTCCCAGAAGGAAAGTATAGCACGCGGGGCCACTCCAGTGGCTGACTCTGCTGCTGTTTTCTGCTACTCTTTGGGAGCCTCCCGTTCCATCCCGGAGGTGGAGAGGCTGAAGATGATGATGATGCCAGCGAACGAACGGGAGTCATGAGAGAGATACCATTCTCTCTCTCTCTCTCTTTCTATCTTTATTCTTCTAGCAAAGCGCAGCCTCTCATCCTCGAGATTCTCGAGTCAACATTCGCTAGGTACACTCTATAACCTGCTATACTCTCGTTGGACACTCGAGATTCGAGAACATCCGAGAATAACGCTCAAGATGAGAAATTTTAATCATTCAATGATTTACCTACAAATCCTTCAACTAAATTGCATTCATTTTTATATTTATTTTATTTTATTATAACGATAAATTAATAAAATATATACATTTTTTTCTAACTGCATTTTTGAGCTGAAAAACGTTTGAAAAAACTGCTATTTTATTTTTATTTATTTTGTGGATATAAAAAAATTTACGAATATTGTGAAAAAAATGTAAAAAACATCATTTTTTTTACACAACTTTGTGGCTATTTTTTTGCTTCATTTTTAAACTACTGAAAAATTGAGGTTGTATGCGAATTGTTCTTGTTATTTTCATCATCCTCGTAGCACGAAATGGCGCGAAATCGTCTCTCGTTCTCCGTGGGTAAAAGAATAAGAAAAAAAAGGAGATTGATGAAAAAAAAAAAAGAAAAAGAAGAAAAAACCAAAGAGGGCCAAAAGTGAGAAACCTGGTCGAGTTGGGACCAGGTAAGAGAGGCGCAGGTGTACGACTCAGGAGGCTGCAGAAAACAGGCTCCCGAAGATTGTGGAACAGGTATACAACCGATCCGGCACAATATATATGCTCTATAGATATACAGATATAGTTGGAGAAGGTGAGATGGGGTTTGGAAGCGTGTAGCCCGCGAGCCTGAGGCGAAGGCGGCCTCGCTGTTAAAAAAAAAAAAAATCTTCCCCTGAAGGACTCGTAGTAGTCGTAGTATTAATAGCTCTAAGAGCCGGGCCTGAGAAAGGAAGCAGCAGCATCCGAAGGCACCCGGAGCACCGGCAATAAAGGGCTCGTTTCGCAGGCTTTCGTGATGCGTACCGATATTACGTAGTACTACTTCACAATATATAGTTATATCTCTTTTGCGAGAGAACATCCCCGAGAGTTTACACTGCGAATACTTTCCTACGTGAAACAATACACGAATTCAGGATATAAAAGACTTTTTTTTTTCTTTTTCACGCAAACGCTTACATGTAAATTACTCGACAGAAACGTGGAAAATTGTACTGTAGGAATTTTAGACTGAAATTTTTTGTAATAGTGATAAATATTTAAAAAATGTATCGTTATTTAATATCTAACAGAAATCAATTTTTCGTCTTGTATTTTTTTTTATGAATAAAATAATAATAAGTGATACAGTTTCTTCGAATTTATTGTAAAATTATTTAGCTTATTTAAAAAAACTAATTCTTATGATTACAAAAAATATGAAATGTACCATTATTTAATATTTAATAAAAATGATTTTTAAGGATTTATTAAAGTTTTATATTTGTATAGTAATATGAAGAATACAAAATAATTTTTTTTTTTTTTACGATTATAATAATGATAAATAAATGTAACTTTTGGTGTAATTTCAGTGTAATTAATTTTTAGTTTGGAGAGACGACGTAGAATATAATATCTTCCTGGCTTGGGACTCCGTTAATTAAAATCTTTGGACCGGAAGAAGCAACCTTGTTGCCTGTATATGCATATATGCATAAAGTATGCGCAAGTGGACGACGAGAATGTAGACAAAGCCCGAGAGAAGAGGCTCCCAGCCATGCCCGTTATATCCCATAACGAAACGATCTCATTTCTTCGTTATACACTACGATATACACACACACACACACACACACATTTATATATATATATATATATATATATATTGCTGTGCGCCTCCCGGTGAATTCCACGATTAATTAATTGCTCGCGGACGTCGGTAAACCCACCGGAAACGTGGCTCTTCTTCATTAATATAAACATATATATTTGTCCACAATTTTCCTCAACTTCAAAGCACCGTTATACTATTAAAACTTACTAAAAATGTGAAACGAAAAAAATTAAATTTATTATAAAATAATTGTCAATTTATTGCTTCTTTTTCACTATTTAAATTATAATTGTTTTTTTTTTAATTGAATTGAAATTGTAATTGAAGAAAATATAAAAGCCAACTTATTTAGAATTAATTGAATTAAAAGAAAATATTTCAATAAAATGTAAAACTTGTACAAAGTATAACTATGTAGAGAAGCAACGGTTCTGCTGAATTGAGGGAAACTGGAGAGTTTTCACCGGACGCGGAAGCGGAGAATAGTAGAATAGTGAATTCTACACGAATTGCCAAGGAAAAACGGGAGTAGAGAAAAGAGAGAAGAAATAGTAGAGAGAAAAAAAAATATATATATACAAGATTTGGCACGAAGCCTCTGAAGGAGGATCCGACTTGGTTCTTTCCGACGTGGGAAACGAAATAAAACCTTTCTAGCTGTTATAGATATATAGATGAAATGTTTCAGAAAAGAAATAACGTTCTTTTTTTTTTTCTTGTACCATAAAAACCGGCTTCCTGCGAGTGACAGTGTGAAAGAGGTAAAAAAAAAAATGGGATATTTGGTCTTTTTTTGTCTCTCTATTCTCCTTCGCCAGGATAGAAACTCTCCTGTATAGACGCTTCTGCTTCTGGCAGCGGGAGAGTTAGGAGGAGTTAATGGCTCGGCAAACTCGTGGAAGTCGTGCAACTGCTGCTGCAGACACGTGAAACTTAGGAGTGCAAACAGCCCTGTTATTTAACTTTGTGGACCACAAAAGTTGCTTCAACGTGACACCAACAGCAGAAAGCGTAAAAAAAACTCAAGAAAAAGAAACAGAAAATTATTGACAATTTGTTTGGTCATTTATTTAAGTTAAACAAAAAAAAAAACTAATGCCAGAAATATTATTCAGAATTTATATAAAAATTGGTAGTTTATAAGATTTTAACAAAAATGTAATTAAAAATAAATTAGTACAGTTTATTAGAATTTTATGATTTAAATTACAGTTAAAGAAATCTACTTAGAATTTGTGGAATTATTTGATTCTTTTTTTTCTATTTTTTTATAACAGTTAATTGAGTAAAATAATTATTAGTAAATTAGAGGGTAAATAAAAATTGTTTATTTAAATTTTATGACTTGAATTGTTTCTTTTTTTTAGGATTTAATTGTGACGTAAAGAAATAAAGTGGAGGACGTTCACTGCTAGAGTTCGTCGTACTTGAGACTGAAAACCTTATGGAGATATAAAGCGCCATATAGGTGGGTGGATAGATAGGTGCGAGTATATGATACACAATGTTGGTTGTACATAGAAAAAGAGACGATTCTTCCTCTCTTTTTTTGCAGAGAGAGAAAGAGTGAGAGAGAGAGAGAGAGAGAAGGGGGAGAGAAGAGCGAGGAAGCAAAAGAAGAAGACGAAGAAGGGGTGTCGTATTACCCCGGTGTGTGGTGCAGAGACGGTGGGATATACTATACGGTTACACAGGAAGGAAACACTAGTGCCTCGCTCCTTCGTCGTCCCGTTTCGCCGCTTCCTTCTGCCACCCAAGACAACCTTCCACCTTCTGTGCAATTGGCTCGACTTATTTTTTTTACTTCTCCACAAAAAAAGAAAAAAAAAAGATTGTTTTCCATATATAAACAAAAATGATGCAAATATGTTTATACATAAAAAAAAGTTAAAAGATATTATGAAAAAAACATTTATTTTCTATACATTTTTTGTTTTATAGTAATTTAAAAAACATTTTTAACCAACATTTTGAGTATTGAAAAAATTGATTTATTCGACAAATTTGTAAAAAATTCTAATTAATATCGCCCCAAGGAAAATAATTATAAAAATTACTTGCGCTTTTTTTTGTTATTAAATAAATGGTCGGCTGTCAGAATATTCGGTCTGTCACATTGCGTAAAGTTTGTGTAGACTGTTAAAAAAAAAAAGGGTGGAGAAGTGATGAATGAAGAAAAGGACGAGTATCTGGTGAATGTCGCGAGTGAGAGAGAAGATAATAGACGATATGGCAGAGACTTGAGGGCGGAAGTGGCTTCTTGGCTGTCGCCTGTTCGCTGGACTCGAAGCATCGCCTCACACCCAGCTGGCTTGCACATGCCCTGGTCCGTACATCCCGTGTTACAACCTTACAGAGCTTACATATATAAAACTGCGCTACGGTATATACGAAAGTGGATCGAGAGCAGACCACATATCTCTCTCACTCTTTCTTCTTTAAGACGCCAGTAATTTCGTTCGTATTGCCTTTAATGGGTAGGATGTGCTGTGGCAACGTGTCCCGTGCCAGAGAAACGATTATCAAAGGGAGCGTGCCGAGATAAACTAAATTGATAACAATTTTTCTTTTTTTTTTTTTTTGATAAAATAAAATAAAAAGTTAACTTACCGGCTGCGTGATGCGTCGTGTTGTCCGCGTCGTGATACGCCTCAACAATCAGCGAGAACGTGCCCTGAAAAATAGATAAATAAAAATATATATTAGTTTACAATAATTGTTGTCTTTTTTCATTAAAAATATAGTATCAATATTTTAATAATAAAAATTCGTGAAAATAACAATTTTCACGAATTTATTTTATTTTTCTCTAAATCTAAGCAAGATAGTAATTTCTTTGTATGCATATGTATATTTAAAAATATATATACCTTAAAATAATAATAATGAAACTAATTTTTTTTTTCAATAATTAGATAGTTATAGATAGAGAACGTAAGGTAATATGGATTAATCGAGTTACAAGGCACGTGTATATGGAATTAAAAATTTCAATGTCAGATCGTGCGATAGTTTGGGTGAGATGGAATCGAATATAAAAAGGGGAGAGCGATCAGATAGGGTGGCACGGCTTGCAGAGTCGGTGCTCGCACGAATTGAGCCTCAGGCCTCGTTGCCAAGTATTATCGGTTTGAAAAAAAATTGTAAAAAAAAAAGATTCAGATTTTTTTTTTTTCGGGACGAGTTTTTTGGTATGCAAAAGTGGACCCTTGGGGACAGCTGCCGCGGTTAGAGTCATTGGAGAGCGGCGCGAGCGGGTCGTTAGTGATACGCATACAGACACACACAGACACACACACACACGGAACATTACGCAAATAATTATGAATTAAAGTGTCGAGGCACGCGGTGTGCACACCGGGCCAGCCAATGTCTGCCCTGCACGAAAGACATATGAAGCACCTGGCGGTCAACCATCGAAAAAAAAAAAGGTTCTCTTCGTATCATGACTTTGTTGCATGCTGGCTTTTTTCGGTGACAAACAACCCGCAATTAATTCATGGCACGCGTTTTTATCCTGTGTCATTATAAAAACACCAGCGACAACCATAATTACCAAAGATTCCTGGTAAGTATTATTTTTAACATTAAATACAAATGTAAAAGTTGAAAGAGAAAAAATGAAACTATAAATTTAGCACAAAAAAAGAAACGAGTTTTTGTATTTATGACCAATTTTATAATTTTATTAATGAGAAAATAGCATCTTTATCGCACTGGTGCGATTCGCCTCGCTTGGCGTGCGAGAAGTAGGCATTTTTCACACCGCGTGGAAAAAAAAAAAAGTTCTAAAGTTAGTATTTTGGAAAAATTATATATATTTAATTATATTTCTGTATTGAATCTATAAAAAGTGTACTAAATTCCCCTTTAGTAGATAAAAATTGATATTGAATATTGTTTTCAAACCTATAATTAAAAAAATATATATAAAAGTCCAATAAAATTACGGATTTATTTTGTATTTTATTTTTAATTTGGTAAAAAAAAAAATGATAATTTTGAGAGTGGACTCTGAAAAAAATGTAATTGAAAGCAAGCATTTAGTGCATTAGCCTGGACGATCCGTTTGAATGAGGGTTTTATTGCTTCGGTCGTTTCAATAAAACCAGAGGGTACACAAAAAGCAAAAGAGACAGAGAGAGAGAGAGAGAGAGAAGTATATAAAAATGACGTTAGGGTTGTGACCCCACATAAGCTAACAAAAGGGTTGACTTCCGTAATAACGTCGCGCAACCGGACACGTATCATCCGTCATCGTTCGTCTCTGTACTCATGCATAAAAGAGATGGAAATATCCATACAACAGTGCGTAATGCTTCTGTATGTTATAATATAGAGGCGTGTCTGTGCGCGAGGGAAACTCGGAACGCGTGCGCCCGACACGTGTTCTCGTTTTCTGTCCTTCCCGTTTCGTGTCAGCATATGCTTTTGCTCTGAAAGCGTGCGTGCGTGCACTGGCATCCCGACACGCACGCTTCGATGTTAAAGCATGCGCTTGCCACTTGTACACCAGAGAGAAATGGAAAGCAGATATAAAAAAAAAAAAAAAAAAAAAGAAACAAAAAATCAATGGGTGCTTATAAATTGTAAATAATAATTCTATGGTTGATAAATCCCATAATTTTCACTCTATTTGTCACAAACAGTAGTAGATATTTGAATTTTTGTTGTTGTTAAATATATAAAAATAATAATAATGTATAATGTATATAAATTGTCATTTTTACACTACACTTTTTATTTCATTTTTTTTTTGTTTCAAGCATTAGCAAATAATGAAAAGAAAATGTATATAAAATGTAATTTATATATCTTGATAAATCTGATGAACGTTATAATTTTCATTTAATTTAATTTTTTTTATTGTTTTCAAGCATCTTTTTAAAAAAATCAATGTATGTAAATATGAATGATAATTAACAATTCTTGATAAATCCGATAAACACTATAATTTTTCATAAACGTTAAAAAAAAAAAAAAACACGCTACCTCGTCTCGGCAACATGTTATCATTGGTTTTTATGCAATTTTTCTGCAGATATGCTGGTGGAGTATTGAATTTAAAGCGCGCGTGACACCAGCATTATTTTTTTTAATTATTAATGACAGACATATTGTACGTTCTGTGTCGCGCGGCACCGGCAGTGACGCGCGGTGTCGAGTCTCTTCTCTCCTCTCTCTCTCTCTCTCTCTCTCCACACACGACCCCGTTATACGTACGCTGAATAATAAATGTTTATATCCGCGTCGCGGTCTCTCGCGTATTATAATACACGAGAGAAAAAAAAATGCACGCGCGCCACTGTTTTCAGACACTGTGTATCTATACATGCGGGATATTATGCCGCATTGTCTAATGGACACTACGTCCGGTGATTCCTGATGCATTTTTTTTTTAAAGCTACCCATTATTACACCGTTCGCTATAGCACGTTTTTATTATACAATGTCCAACGTGTGTAATCGGCACTGCAATACGCTACGCTTCGGAATTTTCGACAATAAACATTTCATTCAAATTCAATTCAAAGAAAATTAATTTTTGGATGGGGAAGAAAAAAAATGTAAACTTGTATAAACTTTTAAAAAATGTAAATTAATATTTCAGTGTGTGAATTTTTTTTTCAATATTATTATTATTATTATTATTACACGAAAATGTATAAAAACAGTAATATTTTTTATTGGATACTAAAAAAAAATTAATTATAATACTTGGCAATTTTTTTTTAGTTCGAATTTTCTGTCCCAAAATTCGAAAATATTTGTCAGTAATGACGTATCTCTTAAAATTTTCAAAACAAGCTATTTGAGCCATATTTTTCTAAATGTAAAAAGAAAAAATTCTTTGTGTATTCCGAGTCTTTTAAACACAGCTGGTATTGTGTATAATGCTTTCCAAGATTTCGGTAGCAATGAGGTTAAATATATTTTATTTTTTGTCTTGAAGCAACCGCGAGGAATATCGCGTGCAAAAAGTATCTTCTCCCGCGCAGGAATAAGAATCCCATCGGGTATAAAAAAAAAAAAAAAGAAGAGAGAAAAAAAAAATGGTTTGGCCTCAAGGCACGAACTCGAACGAGTGAGAAAGGAATATTTTCGCCCGGGAGCAGGTAAGCGATCAACTACTATATAGACGCTGAAGAAGAAGAAGAAGAAGGAGAAGAAGAAGAAGAAGAAGAAGGAGAAGAAGAAAACCAGCAGCAAGCGAGCCTCGAGCGATCTTACTGATGGATCTCTGCCCTGCGGATTCCACGCTCGTGGATCCTCCCGGAGGCTCTGAGAAAAATCTCCAGTGAAGATAAAGAAAGCAAGGTGTAGATTGAGCTCCGCGAACAAGAGAAATAAAGCCAGAAAGAGAGAGAGAGAAATAAAAAAAGAAGAGAGCGAGAGAGAGAGAGAAAAAGAAAGATAGAAAATAAGCCTGAAGCAACAGAGACGCCCTTTTCTCGCGGCAAGGACGATTCTTTCGCACTAGTCACAAGTATACTTCTCTCCACACACGCTACAAAATATATATCCTCTTCTTACTTGCGAGCCACGAAAAAAAGAAAAGGAAAGAAGCAAAATTGTAGAGGATATAAATTGCCAAAGAGACAAATGCCACCGTGATCGTCTGCTAATTTATTACGGTGGATTGGAATTGAGCCGCTTGGAATTGACTATACTATATATTTTCTACAGTCTACAGAATACACACACACACACACACACATTCACACACATACACGCGTAGATGTATAAAGGTAAAAAGCTGAAAAAGTGGCGGCATTCGCGAGCAGTAACAATGTTGGGTGTGTTTCGAAAAGGCGAAAGATAAATAAAGACAGCGAATGTGGTTAAAGCTTTTTCTATCTTTCTCTCTCTTGTGTGGACAAAGAGCTTAAATTGCTTTCTCCGTTGCTCGACGAGGCGATGAGCCAAAGAGAGATAAAAATATACGTATATAAAATGTTTTGGTATATATCTATATCTATACGCGTATAGACTGCAGCAGAGGGGAGGAAGAGAGAGAGAGTGGGATTTGTGTGTGTGTGTGTGTGTGTGGATGATGAAAAGGAAGGAAAAGGAGAGAATGAACGCATAGGTGAGGACGCATGTGAAAGAGTGAATAAGCTTGAGGAGAACGCTCGGCAGGAGTGACGGAGATATAAAGAGAGTCGAGCGTCGGGAGTCGGTTCCCACGGCTGCGCAGGCATACCTTCTCCACCTTACGTCTTGCCTTCTCTTTCTCTCTGATACTTCTCTCGCACTCTTCTTATATACTTCTTCTTCGCAGCCTTCTTTCGATATGGCTCTTGCTCTGTGCAAGCACCGGCTCAAGAAACCTCGAACGTCTACCTTTATGTCTGACTCGATGCGACGGGATAACACGTGTGTGTCACTTTACAGATTTTTTTCTTTTTTTTTTAAATTTATTTTCTTTATAAATTTTTTTTAATCAGTCACAAAATGAAGGATCTTCGGAGTTGAGACAATGTTAAGCTTAAACAATGTTAGAGATCGTTCAAATTTTAAGTTTTACGAAAATTGAAGTTTAAGAAATTTGATATTTAAAAAAAAAAAACAAAAGTTTGAGAAAATAGAAGTTCAATAAATTTTGATTTTTGGAAAAAATTGAGCCATAAAGATTGAATTAAAACTGAATTTAAAGGCAATTTTTTCTTGGTATAGGAAAAACAATGTAGTGTAATTTTTTTAAATTTTACTATTGATGAGATTTATAAAATTTGGATATTTTGATAATGGATATTTTTGAAAAGTTAAATATTCTAATATTTTTATTTTATTTGGGTATTTTAATAATGTTATTATTATAACTACCATTATTATTATTATTATTTTACTTTTGTACTCTTCGCGCACAGAGTTAAATGTGAATGCGACCGGTTTACTATCTCGATTACATTTCCCCTTCTTTGCTATGAGTAGCTGGCGCTCTGAAACGCTCCCTCTTCGCGACAGCCCGTTATATTCAACTATTTCCGCTTCCTATACTGTGAACGCGATGTTCCCATTGTAACGTCATAGTTCATCACTCTCTTGTAAGAGACATTTTGTCACTTCTTTATCATTCCAATGGGATATATATTTATATGTGTGTTAGCGGAGAGGGAAAGAAATTTAGGATGTAAGAACGAGGATGAAGAAGTGTGCTCGAGATCTGCGGAAGATCAAAGCTGTCGTCGTCGCGGTAGAGTTTGCGGCTCTCGCCACCGCAAAAGCCACGTCAAACATCAGCGCCTAGATATTGCGGAGTAAACACAATCGAGCGGAAGAGCCTCTGCTTGCCACTTCTTCTTATTACTTCTCGTCGTACGCCACCCAACTTGATTCTATTTTTGATTTTTCACAAGAGAACATCTCATAAGGTTCTCAACGCAAATTAACCGTACCAAATTCGAGTATTTAAGAACAAGTCAAATAGGTGGAAAGGAACGTTGGGAAAAGCTCGAATATTTGGATAATAGTCGAATATTTGGAAAATGGTCGAATATTTGAAAAAAGGTCGAATATTTGGAAAAAGTTTGAATAATGGTATAAAAAGTATAATATTTGTAATACATTTGTAAATATTATTTTCTGTTATTGCCTAAAGGTAGAGGAAGTTAGTAGAAGTGTTTCCCGTTGTCGACGGAACGAAGACTAAGAACCCTCGGGGTACGAACCCGTTTCACGATTATTGGTCCAGGTCTCGCTTTCTTTCTCGCAGCTATCATCTTCCTCGCTCTCACGTGATTATGCCCTATGGCTTCCCTGTGGAGCTACGAGACGATCTTGTACACCACGCGACGACTGGTTAATAGCCGTAGGGACGAAGAACATCAGAGAAAGAGAGAGAGAGCACTCGATGGGGCTTCTCAAAACGTTGGTAAAAGAAAGAAAGAAAGAGAGAAAAAAGAAATGAGTAACTCGGGGCTAATACGTACATCCCCATTCACGCGTCGTCGACTCGATTCAATTCGAGAATAGAAACAAACTTTCGTTTCCTCGTAAACACATAGTTACAACAGCGCATTTTACAACGTATATATCTACATACACTGGAGACACACAGTGATACACTATAAAAAGAACGAGTATTCATAAACACGGTTTAACCTTCACGTAGGAAAAAGTAAAGACAAAAGATTAACCTCCCCCCCCCCCCGATTTGAATGAAATATTTTGGCAAAAGTGCAGAATTTTGTATTGAATGAAAAAATATGTATAAGTTAAGATTATGTATTAATCGGAAATATTGATTTTTAAAAAATTGTTAATATAGAATATTATTAAAAATACAATTATTTAGAAAAATCGAAATAATTGCGAGTATTGAAGTATTCGAAGAAATCCGAATATAAAAAAATGCAATTATTTTACAAAATTCTGATATTTAAAACAAAAATCAAAGTATTTAAAAAATTTCGAAAACGTTATGTGTATTTTTTTTTTTTTTTTTTTTTTTTCGTTCATTGATTTGAATGGATCGGATCTCTTAAGCGGTTAAAATCCTTTGGGCTCTTGTACCGAATCTCGATTCGGTCGGTCGGAGGAACGCGAAACGTGCGTCACGTGAAGCAAACGTTAGCGCGAGAGAGAAAGTAGATATTCAGCCGGGTGAGCTGTTACGTGATGTATATATATATATATATATGTATGCGTGTAACGCGCAGGTGAGAGAGTCCGATCGTGCAGAAGGCTGTTAAGACGAAGGAAGCTGCTTGGTTAGCTGCCGTTCGGTCTTCTCGGGTCCCACGGCCAAAAAGCCTGCGTGATTCGCGTCCCAGACGAGAAGAACAGAACGCACGAGGCACAGGACGTTTGCGGAGGTGGGGAAAAACGAAGCAGAGCCGCACGGACGAAAGACGAGAGAGAGAGAGAAAGGAAGAGAGAAAACTAAAGAGTCCTCGGATTTGCTCCCTGCGTCTTTCCCTCTCTCTCTCTCTCTCTCTCTCTCTTTCGTTCTATACTAGACTCAGTCCGACGTCGCGAACGGATGAATGGCTGCCGAGCGATGCGCAACTCTTCGCGAAACGTTTAGCATAAATTACCGGGGTGGAGCAAGGTTTCTATCGCACTCTCACGCTTCAACTCACTATTTTATTCCAAACTCATTCCACCGCTGATGAACAATTGGAACGCCTTAAAATTCGACCTTTTTAACTTCGAAAAATTTCGTCGCAATTTTCGCTTAAAACAAAATTTAATTACAGTGATTAAATAACGAGTTCTCAGCATTAATCACATTGTTTCGCGAATTTCATTGCAAATAATTTAATAATTTCAATTTCCCGGATTCTTATTTACGTTTTCATAACTTTAATTCTGAATACCAAGTATCATTACAACAGCATCATCACGCCAGTATCAATCGTGATGAGAAAGTCGCGTGTTACGGTCACGCCATGAGCAGCTTTTTTATTAAGCCATAGAGCAGAGGTTAAAAGAGATTATAAAAACGCGTGCGTTATAAACCAATTAGAGTTGCGATTCATTTGTCGGATTTGCCACGAAGGTTCAACTATTACATTCACTATGTATAATATATCGTATAGCACATTTATACGAAGGCTTTGTAGTGACTCTTTTCGCTTTCTTAATTAACAGAGTAATCCTCTCAACCACCAATGGAGCAATTTAAGTCACTATATCTATGTTTTTTTTTTTTCTTCATGAGTGTATAAATGCTGGAATTCGCACACTAGCAGAATGCCTACGACCTTGTTCGTCCGGATTGCCTCTGCGAAGACGTTCTTCGTGCAACATAATACACAATTAGATTGTATAGTATTATTACAGCAGATTAAAAGATATGCTTTTTTTTTCTTCAGATCTTTTTTTTGTTTCACTCCAATAGGCGTGTTTATCCCAGCCTGTTCGAAACCTACTTTTGGTTTCGGTTTTAAATCTCGAGTTGTGAACGCAGCTAGTAATCTCGACGCATCTACTATAATCTGAGGGCGATTTTATGAGGCTTCGAGGGCCCAAGAAGCATGTGGTTTAGTCATCCTTTTCAACACCGATTCGCTTCTGGGAATTTTTATTTTTTTTTTTCAAATGATTTTTCAGTATTTTTTGTTCTTTACTGTAATTTATTAATTTGTTGAAGAAAAATTCATTCAAATGTATTTTTATTATTTATTTTTATTTTTCGAAGTTTTAATTACAGTAATTAAACAAAAGAAATAAGAATTGTTATTAATAGAGAATTATATTTTCTCAATTTACTTAACAGTTCATTTTTTTTTTTGTAAATTAAAGAAGAGTGTTTAATTTTACAGAATAATTTCTTTCAATTTTGTTTTCTTTGGAAAAATGGTAAAAATAGAATTTTAACCGTTTAAAAATTGCGCAGAATTATATGTTTTTCTTTTAGTATTTGGAAAAACTGAAGAATTTGTTATGGAGTGAAAGAGATGGAGAATTAGAGGGAGCGTGTTTGTCTCGTCTGGACAAAAGGCCTGAGCCATCTGCCAGTGAAACAGCAGCAGCAGCAGCAGCAGCAGCAGCAGCAGCAGCGTGGCAGTGCATCGTACTGCTGCTTTACTCGACACTCGAAAGCAGAAGAAGAGCCCGGAACCGAGGTCTCCGACTGACGCCGGGGATGCATGTGCCGTATACTCGAAGAGCAACAGCAACAGCAGCAGCAGCAGCAGCAGCAGCACTGTCATCAAGAGATGGGAATACGAGTAAGCGAGGCAACCGTGCTGCACTGGCAGGAGGGACAGACAAGTGCTTTGCTAAGCAAGTCTTCTCTCATTCACTCACTTCGCACCATCTGCCGTAATTCCACGCTCTCCTTCTTTCTTTGTCTTTAAAAGAAGGCGCGTGGCAGTCGCTCGTCCACTTTATCGCTATTAATCCTTGCAAATTACCAAACTTTCAATCAAAATTTTAACAAATTCAAAATTGACTTTTTTCAAGAAAATTTGAATTTAATTGCAAATGTAGTTTTCTGACAAATTTAATTCAATAGAAAATTGAAATTTTATGAATTTTTAATTCAATAAAAAATTGAAATTTTACGAAAATTTAATTCAATAAAAAATTGAATTTTTACGAAAATGTAATTCAATAGAAAATTAAATTTTTACGAAATTTTGAATTAATAGAAAATTCAACTTTTATGAATTTTTTATTTAATTTTTAAAAAATATTGCTTAATTCAATGAATTAATATTATTGGTACTTACCGGCCACGTAAAATCGAAGGGGAATCTGATGGGATTGGTGAAGCTCGGTAGAGCGACATTGGGACTTAGATTGACGACATTTTCGCCAAGCACAGGCGTGACAACATCGCCATATGTGCACGGTGTTGTAGTGTCAATTTTCACTTGATACTGCTTGAGGCATACCCTGAATCGGGTTTTGCACGCACCGGAACATTCGCCGGTACGCGATGTACTGCCAGAGCAACAATTGCCAAGGCTGTCCTTTCCGTATTCATTCACGAATGATTTTAGCCTCAGCTCGAACACACCCGATGCGCTTACCTGCAAAAAGAAAAACATACAAAACAAATTTCATTAATAATCCACACACAAAAACTATATATTTTTTAATAGTAAATTAAAACATTGCAATATAATTTTTTCTCGAAGTTAAATTAAAAAATTGCAATATAATTTTTTTTTCAAAGATAAATATAATCAACATAAACGATCGTAAATTAAATTTAAAAAAAAATCCAGTTTATTAGATTTTTTTTTAAATATAAGATTTTATTTAATTGTACAAAATCCTTTTTTTTTTAAATTCACGAGTCGACTTGTAGAATGACGAGAAATATTAAAAAGGAAGTTTTGCACATGTTGAAGAAACAAGCACGATCCTGCATCGCGATTTCGTCATCGTATTAAATTTGTTGCCACCCTATTTTTATTTCTTTTTTTTTTTTTTCGGTCACTATAATATGCAGACTGTAGTTAAATATTCGAGTATGCGACAGATGTGCGGCAATTTTGAGTATCTCCTGCTGGTAGGGAACACGTTTGTGTCCTCGTGCTATGTTTCCATCTCTCTCTGACAGACGAAAAACAAGGGAAAAAGGAGCATGGAGAAAAGCGACAGACGCGCCAGATTGGTGCGGCAACCCCTACGACATTCCCCCTATCTCTCTCTCTCTCTACGCTTTGCCAAATGCGCTACACTATAGAAGAACGCGATACTCTCTCCGCGACGGGAGTCGTCGCAGTCTTTCTCTTGTCATAAGCCGGGAGTTGGCAGCACGTGGTACTAAAACATCCGCTATAGTATCATATATATATAAGACTCTTGGTTTTTGCACACGTGCGACACGCAATCTTTGCGGGGAGAATCCTCAAGAAAAAAAAAAAAAACAACAAAAATTAAAGCACTAACTGCTGAAATCGAAAACACAAAGCAACACTGTCTTCAATTAATTTAAGTAAAAAAAAGTTTCTTGAAGAACGAAATGAAAAATAATTTACAATATACTTATCAATTAATATTTATTATTATTATTATTATTATTTTCAATTTTGACTAAAAAGAAAGAAAAAGGTAATTCAAAATACATTTACAAATATTTAAATTTCTAGAAATCAAAATTTTTAATATTATTATAATTTTAACGTTGATTTGCAGGTGAAAATTTTATGAATTTCGACGAAAAGTAATTTTGTTTTCAGGATGTAAATATGACAAAAAAGTAAGAGTTTGTTAAGAGTGAGTTTAGAGAAATTTAATAGAGAGCAAAAAAAAAAAAAAGAAGACAATGGTAAGAAAGAGAAATGCTTGAATTGTATAACGGTAGGAATGTCAGAAGTGCGTAATAGAGAGGCGATTGTTGAACGTAACGGTAGTAAAACGTTAGTTTCACACGAAAGAGAAGAAAACTACAGGAGAGATTATTATGTATGTTTGTATTGCAAAGCGAATATGTAAGTTAGCATCATCTCTCTCTCTCTCTTTCTTGTCGGTGTTAAAGCACCTGGCTCTCGTTCCAATTAGCGTGAAGACACGCGGGAGCGAGCGCAAGAGCGGTCGCGCGCGCGCGCGCGCTCGTGAGTAATCAGTCGCGTTCTCGCGGACGCGTCAACGTCCCTTTCCCCCAGAGCAGTAGAGTTTTGGCCTCGACCCCCGGGGCCTCTCGTGGCTTTCCCACCAGGCGCTCCTTACTGCTTCTTCTCTCCGTCAATGATCCCTCGGCTCGCGGCCACAGCCCTCCAACTCTACTACTACTACTACTACTATAATACTACATGCCAAACGTAACATTGTAGCGAAATTCCTTCCTCATAACACATGTCCAAGCGTAACTTATTATTCAACCGCAAAAACCACAAAGTTCAATCACTGCATTGACTATTCGTTTATCGCTCATTTAAATTCATCATATTTCATTTAATATTACAATTGTTTCATTTACTCAGTAAATACAAATAAATATAAATAAATATTTTTGTGTATTCAATTATTATTATTATTATTATTATTATTATTATTGTTTTAGTAATTGAATTGTAGCACAATTTATTGATAATTATTGGTTCACAATTTCCAGGATCTTATCTACTTAGTAAATTTAAAAAATATGTTTTTTTTGGTATATTCTACTTTTTTCTCCTAAAAAATATTGTTTGTTTATTATAATTTACTATAATCTGCAAAATATTAAAAAAATATTAGTAGTTTGATGATAGATTTGTGATTAACTTTTTTTTAGGTACTAAAAGCCATTGTATTGATGATTTTAGGTTGTGGATAAAATCGGGAGAGATAAGTAAAATAAGCACGAGAGTTCCTCGTACCGGTTTGGCTCGTTATTAGGATAGAGAAAGAGAGAGAGAGAGAGAGAAAGGGAAGCCGGTCTGGAGTGTCTGTGTCTGCTAAAAAAGTATTATTAACCGGGCGAGTAACGAAGGGTGAAGATGGTGCGCGCGGGTACATAGAGAAATAAGGCGTCGTCGTTCTTCTTTGCTTGCGAAAGTAAGAGAGAGTAAGAAAATAAGCGTTTATCGACGACGCGGCTCTTTACGTTGTGCGGCGCACCGTTACCTCGTAAAAGCTCTACGAGAGCTGAAGAAGCATCAAGCACAGAGTGTAAACGCTGGAAAAGCAGCGAGAGAAAGAAACGCGAGAGTGCGAACGAAGGGCAAACCCGTCGCGAAGAAGAAGAATAAAGTAGAGAGAGAATGAGAGAGAGAGACGGAGACGGAGATGTAAAGTCGATGGAGAATTCACAGTTTTGGCGCGGCACGTTCTATTCCTGGATACCAATGGCCTCCCGCTTATTTATGGACCGACGCCGCTATTTCGTCATAAGCGATTTTCGGGAGACGAGCTTTTAACGTTCGCGGAACCCACGCGATATCACACCGTCATCTTCCAGCGGTAACGTCACTTTTACATGTGTCTGATAATTAATTACAATCAAATAAGCCTTTTAATCCTTTTCGACACAAAATTATTTGTCAGTTACCTTTTTTTTTAAATTTAGGACATTTAGATTTTAAAAAGTGGAAACGTCGGATACTATAGTTGTCTTGGAATTGTTACAACTATTGACAACTATCGATTTTTTGTTCAAACAACAATGTTAATAGTTACAACTATTCAAAACTATGGACTTTTTTCTAACTACTATTGAAATAGTTGCAACTATTAGCAACCATGGGTATTTTTTGTTAAAAAAAACTATGTTGATAGTTACAACTATTGGCAACTATGGATTTTTTGTTCAAGTTATTGAAATGTTGACAACTATTCGCAGTTCTGAATTTTTTTTAGTTGAAGCAACTATATGAATAGTTGCAACTATGAATTTACAGTCGAAGTACCTATTTTAATAGTTGTCAATCACGATTATTTTTTTTTTTCGTACTTTACCATTTTTTCTATCGTAAATATATAAATTAGTTTGATTGAATAGATGTCTAAACGATAAAATTTTGAATTGGTGATTATGTTTCGCCACGATTATGATAAATTAGTGCAATGAAGAAAAAAAATAATAACGCAAAGAAAAATGAACTGTGTGTCGCTATTGATAAAAAAGCGCACTGATCTTGAAAACAAAGAGAGGAAAAGAAAAAAATACGGGTGCTTAGAAACGCTACTAAAAGAGTGGAAGTCTCCGGATTTAGATGGTTTTTGTGTGTAGAAAACGTCGCAGCGAGCTGAAACGTCGGTTGTTCTCGACCAAGAGGAACTCTATAAGCTCTCCCGTTGGGCAACACCGGAGACAGAAGAAGAAGACAAAATACAGTAAATGCTCGAGAATCTAAAACTTACGCTATGCGAGAATGTAAAAAAAGAAAGGGAAAGAGAACTCGTCTCCCGGGAAGAATACGACAATCCTTACATCGAAAATCTGCATTAAGACAAAATTCCTCTATAAACAATAATTCGCAATTACTTAATATTGTAATTTGTAGATTTGTAGGAATTAATCAATCGAGATATTGGAGTATTTTTGGTTGCCCTTATTTCATATAATATCTTGTCCTATTCTTTCGTGACTCGAAATGTGACAGCGACTGATGAAACTGCCGCAATTTCTACAAATACTATTGGTATACTATAATACTACTATTTAACTGTCATCGTCAAACCTAAACCGATCCTCTTTTTTTGTCGTAACTGACTGAACGACTTTGATTCCGGACCAAACATTCTTAATCTATAATCGGAAACAGAGAGTCGAAGGTCGAGACAAAAAATAATGAACTGCAAGCAAAAAAAAATCCCTCGTTAGTTATAATAATAGAGCTATCAATGAATATATATATATGTATATAGCTTAGGCGGCGCTATACAACGATGTGATACATCAGTCGCGACGCCGCTGAAAAACCACCATGCTGATAATTAGTTTAGTCTCGACTGACAGATCGAATCTTAGCGCGAATTAAATGGCTGGGTTAAACGAGTGTAAATTCCCGGAGAATCTCTGTGAGTGTACGTTTTTTTTTTATTACTCGCGCGAGCTAAAGACTCTAAAGTACTTGTTGTGAAAGATGGAATTGACACACACGTATATGAATAGAATTTCGAATATAAACATTTCATAGTTTGGACGGTTAACTGTCAGTGTTATCGCAGAATGAACTTTTTGTTTTTATGGCTAAAAGTACTTTGTTCCTACGAAGATTTACAGATATCGTAAAAATTGTTTAACTTCAAAAGTTTCTTTTTACAAATTTTATGTTTCGAAACGACAGTATTGCAACCGTTGTAATTCTCGTGTCATTGTTTTTTGTCTCGTGGAAAGTAATTTGTAAGTAAAATATCTATACAAAGATTTTTAGGAAAAACTGCTAATTTTTTCCATATCAACGCAAGTAGCATAATAATTCTTGCCCCATTTTTTATATACTGAAAAAATACGAAACATGAATATGTATACAATATTCGTGGAAATTTAGACTCCCAAGGCATTTCTTTTTCCAATTTTTCTGAATCTCCAAAACTAAAGTGATGATAACTGTATCCTATTCCGTGATCTCCGAAAACTAAAATAACTATCGTAACAATTATATCACCAATGTTATTCCGATGAAAAGTACTTTGAAGCAGAAATTCTTCACACAAAGATATCCCAAAAAAATGACAAACGCCCCAATATAGCACATAAAGAAAAAGAAAATCTTAAAAATTCCAAATCTTCGAAACTAAGAAAGATATCACAATAATTCTTTCACCGTTATTTTCCTCCTCAAAAGTACTTTGAGAAAAATTCTCAAAAATTCCAAAACTCTGGAAATGCGAGAGGTCAGGGGGGCTTCGAAAATTTGTCGTATCTGTTTGTAAACAAATAATAAAGTTTTCAACTTACAGCGCGGGGCGATGGTAGAAGCACGAAGGCGGCGGTCCACACGAGTATCGCGGTCCACATGTTGTTAACACTTGGGGGGGCTTAAGTTCAAAAGCCGCGGTGGTTAAAGCTATCCCGTTTGGATGTTTACATACACGCGGCCGGTTACGTAGTATAGAGAGCGTAGCGCACGTTTTTTCGTGTCGCGCTCTCTAAGTAAACCGGATTGTTTTAAGGGAAAAACAAGATACTTAAAGGGGGGTGGGGGATAGGGGAATCGGAGAAAAACCGCGGGGGTTGCGCGGTGTTACCTCCTCGACGTGAATCCGCGTCGCTGCATAACCCCAAGAAAAGAGCACTCCCAAAAAAAAAAATAGAAAAACCCGCGAAAAGCACTTTTTCTTATTTTCTTTTTTTTTTTCAAGAACTGAAAAATCTCACCCTCGCACTAAATCACTTTAGTAAATAATGAAGAAAAAAAAAAGACACTTTGTATTCCATTAATCCGTCAAACTGTGGCAAAATCCTCGAATTAACGCGCTAATCAAGTAATTGCGTGATAATCCAAGTAAACGCAATCACTTTTTCTTTTCTTTGTATAAATTTGTGTTTTTTTTTTTTTTTTTTTTTTTCGTTTTGAAATAAAAGAACGAAAAAAAAAGAAGCGCGTCAAAATCGTGCACCGCACGAAACTTCACGACTTGTTAGCGTCACGAGCATTATTTATATATATTTATATATACATAAATATATTGTGTGTGTGTATGTGTTTTTTTTGTTGTTTTCGTTTCGAAGCGCAGCACCGATTTAAAACCGTCGTCCTCTCTCCGACGAGTCGGCAAACGACGAGTCGAGCGCACTGACTGGTCTCTCTTCGTTCGCGAACAACTCGAACTCAGAGAATAATCTTCTGTCTCTCTCTCTTGGTCTTCTTCCCTCTCTCTGCTGCCTGCGCTTTTCCCCCTCTTCGGGTCTCTTCAATGGCAATTTTGTACTGGCGGTGGGGGGGAAAAGTCGAAAAGCCACTCTTACGAACAGAGGATCAAATCCCTTAGTCCCTCTGGTGTCGAAACTTGTAACAACAACAAGAAAAAAAGTACTTGTACTGATGAAAATTTTCGTGTGTTCAAAAATTGCGACAATAGTCGACAGTAGCTGAGATTCAACTGGCGCTGAATCAACGTCTAAATCTTCGGAGCGCCCTTTTTCCTATCTATATATATAAATATATAGATATAGACATATATACACGTAATATAATCGTGTATATATATACATATATATACGTATATAACTCTTTAGCCGGCGAAGTTGAATTCGCGCGTGTAAGCTTTCGAGTTTGCACTAGCGCCACCTATCGTCAGTCTCGTGGCACTTTTTCGTCGTTATAATCCTTGTTTCACTATCGACTGTAGGTGAAAATGAAAAAAAAAAAAAAAAGTTAGTGTTTTAAGCGGGAACTTTCTGTTTTTCCTTTTTTTAAACAAAAACAAAGGTATTCACTCGCACAGTCACTGTTATAATCCAAATAGTAGTGTGTTGTCTTCGGGTAGTTTTTGCACGGTCACAATAAATAAAAAAAATATATATATATATTTCGTGTTTAAATGTTTCTTAAAAACGTTTTGTATGAAACACACGAAGCACGATTACAGACGTGCGTGCTTCTCAAGGTGCAACCCTCGACTGGAGGTTGCGACTGACGAGCACCCCTACTTATAATATGCTGAGGAGCGTAGAGGGGGGGTGGGGCTCTGTTGGAGTAGAGTATGCTGCTGCTGCTGCTGCTGCTGCTGCTGCTGCTGCTGCTGCTGCTGGCAAACGTGAGCGCGAAGGGTGGCGGCGGCGGCACGCCGGGCGAACGGCGGGTGCCGGCCCAAGCGGGACGGACGAAGGGCGGGACGGGACGGGGGGTGGGGCGGGGGGGACACCGGGGAGGCAGCTGCAGGCCGGCTGCACGCGTCCAACACCCCCACCACTGGGACGCGCCACTGAGCGAACGGAGCCGTGAGCGTGCATTACATAGTATATTGGATGGCGCGTATATACGCATGTTTAATAGTGGTTGGCACACTGTATGGTGTTAAAGTATAGTTCAGTATGGCACCACCCTGCTTGCATACATATCCACCGGCTAGCATATTTCTTCTTTTTTTTTTTTTGCAGTGCTGGACCACTATGTCGTCTAGAGTTTCAAGAGAATTACCGAAATCGGGCAAACATGCGGAATTGTTTTGCATGTTGTAACATTAAGTTTGTTAAGTTTAGCTTTTAAGTTTCTTTAGGTATGTGTAGTTATGAAATTTACGTCAGCTAAGCACACGTTAAGTTTGGGTACTTCATTAAGCAAAAAATCTTGACTGCAACAAAAATTCACTAGACGAAATAAATTCGGCTAAAAAATGTCATTCAGCAAAATAAAATTGTGTAAGAAAAATGTTATTAGCCAAAGAATAAAAATGCGATTTTGGTTTGTACAGATACATGAATAATTATCGAGAGATATGGAAATATTTGGGATGGGGGATGAGACACTATGGAATGCGCTGAGTAAGGTGAATTAAGAGAAGTGGCTTATGCTTCTTTGCGTTTATGAATCGAGGTACCCTTGGGAAGAAGTTGTACGCTGTATTGTAATACATATTTAGTACCCGCACCACCTGCTGATTTCGATGCAGATGCTTTTGCGGCACTGATTAATTCTTTCATATCGAATCTCTACGTTTGTTTTCATTTTCTTGTATCGCGAAATCGATTTTCAAGGTAATGTTACAAGTATTTGTTTTCATGAACAGCATCGTGTCTATATAGTAATACACTGCATTGATGTACAAATATAAATGTCCCAGTTTTGATTCCATCTTCAAGTAAAATAATAATATTCATTCCTTGCCTAATGTGTTAGGCAGTGTATTTTAAAAGAAAATAGTACACAACTGAATACGAATAATAAACATTTAAATATTTAAATATTATTTTTAATATAGTAAATATAATAGCAAAAAATTGTCGTATACGTATCACACCTGCTGTTTTACTCCGGCTTTGAAAATTATTTTCCTGCACTGACATCTTCTTGAATTTTAGTTTTTAGGTTTTCATTTTAATAATATTAGCTTGAAAATACTTTACAACTGAGGAAATGTTTTACCCAGCTAATATAAGTCCCATCTTATGTATAAAGTATGTAAAAACATTATGTGACTATAAATCCATATAATTGAAAAAAAAGCAAAGATAATTTATAATGTAAGGTAAATGTCCCAGTAGTTGACCCAGTAACTTCAAAGTACTACGATGAGTCTTGACATTCAAGCATTTAAACGCAAAAAAGTGTCGAATAGTTTAGAAAAATATATATATTTTTCAACGAAAAATCTAGAATAATTTGACAAATGAAAAATGCATCCTAAAGAAATTTTTCAAAAAAAAAAAAAAACTAAAAACAATCCCACCTTTCATTTTTTAATTTCAGGTGTAAAATTTTCAAGACTGGATTTTTTCAAAAGTGACATTCAAACATTTTTACACAATAAAGAGCCAAAATGTTTTCTTCTCAGTCGAGAAAAAATATATTTAAACAAATATTTTACCTTCACTGCACAGTTTAATAGAGAAATTAAAAAAAAAATCGTATCTACCAATTTTTAATTTTCCTTGTAAAATGTTCAAAAATATATTATTTGAAAATGACATTGAAATACACAAGAAAGTATCGAGTAGATGATTTTTCTCTACAGGAAAGAGCTGTTTTGAACTTTAAGAGGACCTCATTTTTGGAATACAAAGTACCGAATGGTGCGTCGAACAGTCAAACTCTGGATTGCACGCTGCTTGGTTGAAGGCGATCAACTACCGGCGTACAACTTATATTGCGATCGCTCGTATCGTCAATGCTGAAGCGACGAAACACACGCGCATTCGACTCCCGACTTGCCACCGGTGGCGTTGTCACGATAACCCGACCCCCATCCCCGGATCCTGCGTGGCACGCGCCGCCGGCCACCTTCATCGTGACGTCATGTAGTGTATAAGAAAGAAGCGCGCGCCAGTGGCCCTCGTGTTTTCTCCTTTCCTACAAGAGCGTGTGCGCCATGCGCAAGTGCTTCTATATAGCTGGCCTGAAGAAAAAAAAATAAAAATGCGCGAATGTTGCCTCTGCTTCTTAAGGGGCGAAGAAAATATATGCATCCACCGAGAACCACCTTGGCGCGACATCGTTCTCCCTGAAAGTTCCGTCGAAATATAAAAATGTAAATCCACGATCTTGAACCTGAATACTCGTACGCTTGTATACGCTTTAAAAATACTCGAAAGACCGACAACAGCCGGACGAATCGTTAAACTTTGCACCGAATTAAAAACTCCAAATTAACGATATAAATGTATCTGAAGATCCGCATCGCTGATCTTTTATATTGCGAGCACGAGAGACTGATTATTATTATTACAATGTGTTCAAAATTTCGATGTTACATTCGGCTGTTTTTTTTTCCTTTTTTTTTTAGTCACATGAAAGTTTACATGAAATGCTGTGAAATCATTCGAAGAGCAATTTTTGTTGCAATAAATTCGTTCGGTTAAGGTTGTTAGGTTGACAATATTAATTTTTTAAATTTATTTGGTTAAATCTTTTGAGTACCTTGAGACGAACGAAAAATCTTTATAAAATCAACTTCATTGATGATACTGAGAATATTAATTTGTATAAATCACGACGATTCCTTTGACAGCTAACAGAAAGGTTTTGCAAATTTACTAATTTAATAAATGTTCTTTTGCTAAACGTGAAGTAAAAAAAAAAAGAAGTATTTCCATTGACAAGCGAAAATGAGACTATTTTTTTTTAGACACATGAAAATTTACATTAAATGCTGTGAAATCATTCGAAGCGCAATTTTTATCGCGATAAATTCCTTTGGTTAAGTTCGTTAGGTTGCTCAGATTAGTTTATTAATTTATTTGATTAAAACTTTTGAGTTCTTTGAGAAAAAGAAAAATCATTAAAAAATTAACTTCATTGATGATACTGAGAATATTAATTTGAATAAATCACGATGATTCCTTTGACAGCTAACAGAAAGGTTTTACAAATTTACAAATGTTCTTTTGCTAAACGTGAAGTAAAAAAAAAGAAGTATTTCCATTGTCAAACAAAAATGGCAATATTTTTTTTTAGACGCATGAAAATTTACATAAAATGTTGTACAATCATTCGATGCGCAATTTTTATCGCGATAAATCCATTTGGTTAAGTTCGTTAGGTTGCTCAGATTAGTTTATTAATTTATTTGATTAAAACTTTTGAGTTCTTTGAGACGAAAGAAAAATCATTAAAAAATTAACTTTATTCATGATACTAACATTGATTTTTAATAAATCACTGATTCATTTGAAAATTAACAGAAAGTTTTTGCAAATTTGGCGAATTTAGAAATACTCTGCTGAGCCGAGAATTTGAAATTCTCTTAATGTTTATGATTGCACAACGGTCAGTCGACTTATGTTGGTTTGTCAAAGCAGCACGGACGACTGACCTCGAAAAATCGATTTTTTTAAAGAACATCTTTATTTATTTTAATCTAAAAGTTCTGAAAAAAATGTTAAAAATAACAAAACAAAAAAGTATTTTTACGTACAAATCATAAAAATTAAAATAAAAAAAGAACAACAAAGATAAGTTAAAAAAATGGGTGTGTTATATTTATTTCTTATTATTTTCATTTCTCCATTTCTTATAAGTACAACAAACTTGATTTGATTTCATTCCATGTTCATTAAGTTCGTCACAAAGTTCTTCTCTAATGTTTATATTCAGTAAAATATCTGTCAATAATATAACGGTGTATAAAATTTCAAAGACTCCCTCATTTTTCTTTCAGCGTCCTTCAAAAAATTAACATAATACAATAAACTCCTTGAAATAGCAATTTGTAAAGAATCACCCTTATGGCTATTAAAAAAAGAAAAAAGAAGTCCGGCTGTGTCCAGCGGGATTATTTCCACCCCTTTTTGGGGTCATTGGACATTCCAACCCTTTTTAAGCCCCTTCGTAAACCGTCGACTCGAGATTTTATTGCAACTTGGGAATTACGATGTGGCTACTCAATAATTTGTATCTGTGATACAAATAGGAGAGTCCGGCAATCGTGATATCTACAAAGTGAACTAATCGGCCAGGCTTGACTAAAACGATAATAACTGGACCACATCATCCCTTCAGTTGCTACACATACGTGTACATACATCGGACTACCAACCCCTTTATCGAATTCAACCCTTATGAAATATTGTAGGGGTTATTTGAGAGAGAGAGACCGTTATATATGGTATAGTCAGCAAGCGCAGTGTTTAATGCATAGTGCATGTGCACCGAATTACAAGAGGCAGTCTTGACAATGATCGAGAGGCCATTGGGAGAGCTTTTCGTTTGGTCCCTTGGGTCATGTATGACGTCATTTACTTATGGAGGAACATTTTGTTTATAAATAGTGTAACCACATGGGGTGGTTAGTGACGATATGAGACCAAAAAATGTCAGTATATAACCATAGTTATAATTAATGGGTGAATTGCACTTTTTAAAAATAGTTTATTAATTGATTTTTTTCTTAGAGGATTTAAGGGAATTTTCGAGGTATAATATACTTTACAAATTGAAAGTGGTGTTGATTTGTTTTTTAAATATCAGATAATTATTATTATTTAGTTTCTGAGGGTAGAATTGCATTTTTATGGGCGACTGCAGGTTTTGTGGGTGATCAACGACTGGTACATCTGTTTCGCAAATGCACTATGTGACCATAGTTATATAATACATAAATATAAGGAGTTAATTGCACTTTTTAAAAAAATTACTTATAAACTGATTTTTTTTGGGTATTTTTGGAGTTTTTAATTTATAGAAATTAAAGCTGGTGTTGATTTTTTTTAAATAACATACAATTGATATTTCGATTTTGAGGGTGGAATCGAATTTTTATGGGAGAATGTTGGTCGATGATTAACGACTGGTTCATCTAATTTGTATAAAATTTATTAAATAATTTTGAAAATTGAATCCTTGTAGAGGTTTTATGGGTATTTTTGGATTGCAATTCTTGATAAATTGTAACTAATGTTGATTATTATTTCAGAAATAACAGACCATTATTTATTATTTAACCAGTTTCTTAGAGAGGAATCAAATTTTTATGAGTAACTATAGATTTCAAACGTGCTATGCTGTTTTTGTAGCACAATATTCGTACTAATTGAAGCTATTGCCCGTCTTACTAAAAAAGCAGGTAATTATTGTTATGTGTGTAGTTTTTAAAGGTGAAATCGAATTTTAATGGGAGACTACAGATTTTTTGTGAGCGGTCAACGACTGGTACCTTGGCTCGCCTTCCCGCCATCACGAAGCCCGGAACAACTGGACTCTCTTTTTTTTCAATATGAAAACCCCTTAAATTATCATTTTATTACCTCCGACTTCAAGCGTCGCAATAACCTCGTAAATATTGCCAACATTAACGAATAACGAGCAGCTAATGCTAAAACTGTCTATGTCACGCTACATCTGGCAACAGCAACAAAAAAGTCCTTCATTTGTAAACCATTTAGAACCACAAAAAAACGCAGTGTGTCATTTTTAGAACATTTTTTCTTAATAAAAAAAAATCTAGTGTTCCCACTCTTTTTTTTTACACCGACTAGGTGTCATCGTTTGCAAAGGGTGAATATGAAAAAAAATAGGGAGAGGCTTTGAAAGGGGCAAGGGGTTCATTTGATGTCAAAAAAAAAATCTTTGAAAGAGTCAGATCCACAGCAAAAGGTCGAAGGAATTACAAGGGTAGTCCTATAGCATATATGCTCATGTATACATACATATACATGGGGCATTCCAAGTCAACGCTCTTGGTCGTTGGCTTGATGCCCTCGGATTCAGTTGATACATTTTTTATTTGGCATATTTTGGTCCAAAAGAAAAGAATGTTTTTTCTTCAGAAATTTATCATTTGTTTACCCTATAGATTTTTTTTCCCATAACTTTTGAGTAAATATTAATTTCGACCAGGTTTAAGATCCTGAATTTTTTCATCGAATACTTTCGATTTTTGTTTTGAGAAATTTGGCTGTTGTAGCTAAACATTTTATTATCTCATAATTTTTAGCTAAGAATACAAAAAAAAAATTGCAAAAACATTACTTGAGGCAGCTTTTAAAAGAATTCGAGAGCGTCAAAATTTTCAACAATATAAAGTTACATGAAGCGCTAATAGTCTCTACTGTGAGAGCAAAATAAAAAATGAATATCGTGATTATCATCGAAAAATGGAAAAACCGAAGTGTCGCTTGAGCATTTGTCTTAAAAAAATGATTAGGCCACCCAAGTTTTGCAAAAATTACTTTTTGACAATATACTAACATTTTCCATTGAGAAAAAAAAATCGATTCTTTTTAACCTCTCTCTCTCTCTATATATATATATATATATATATATATACACATATATATACACATGTACGTATTATGAATTGGCGTGCGTTAACGGCAGTGTCATGCCACTGGGTGACAGATTATTACGGTCGCATTGTTGTACTCTGCTCGTGAGCCCGGCATAATGCCTTCGGACCTGTCTCGCGCACGCATCGACCCCGCATTGTTCACCGACGCGAATTGCATTTTTTCCTCTTGCTCCGTCGCGTTACTCTCTTCCCATCGTTCGCTGCAACATACATATGGGTAATTTCATGTCAATACAAACAAAAATTATTATTATTAAATTATTATTATTATTATTCATGGATATTCAAAGATCTCACTTGCTTCACTTGAAATATAATTTGAAAAAAAAAATGTTCTATTGACCTATCGAACAGAGAATGTTTTGTCACGTGGCAAAAGCATACGGGTAATGCGGGTTGCTTACAACAATTTTTTTTTCTTTTATACTGTGTACACTTTTGAAACAGAACCTGTAGGCCAAATATTCTCAAATAATCTTTGGTTAAGTATGAGATAAACCCTTACGCCATAAGTGCAGCTTTGTATTTTTTTTTGTTACAAAAATTGGTAAAATTGTAATTTATTTTAGAAAATTATTTTTTTAATAAGTAATTATATTTATAGCCTTGTTTCAATTTTAACTCTATCTCAAATCGTTACACTCTTTGTGGAAAAACTAATCACAAGCACAACTGAGAATTATTTGAGAACATTTGGTCTACCGGATCTCTTTGAAAAGTATGCGGTGTAAGCAAAAGTATGCAGAGTGTAAAAACAAAAAGGATTGTTGGTAACCCCCATTACCCGCACTCTTTTTCCGCCTGGAAAAAAATTGGTTGTTTGATAGGTCTATAGTACATTTTTTTTTTAAATAATACTAGCGGCCAGGTAAGTTAGATTATTGTTTGAATATCCGTAAATTTGACCTGACTCGTCCCCTTAATTAATAAAATTAGTATCCTGAAAGTTAAAAATTTTAAGCTCATTCTTTAAAGAAAAATTTTTCATTCCAAATTAAACAAAATAATTAAAAAAAAGAAATCATAAAATTAAAGATATCTACAAAAAGACAAACAGTCTCAAATATTGTATCGAATTAATTTCATGTCAACACAAACAAAATTTGCATACGAATTTTGAACGCAAATTTTATATCTTTCAAATGAATTTTTGAAAATATGCACACAAATGAGTTGCCTTTTCTGTCCTTAAACAATTTTTTAATCATTTTTCAGGACTCTATTAAGAAACCGTTTGTTTTTAAACAATAGTTATATAGACTATTATAATAGATTTTAGGTTTATAAATTACAATATATATATATATTTTTAATTAAATTTATTCGTAGAAAAGTTTGACACCTTAATTAGAATAAATATTTACAAAAAGGAATGAAATTTGAAAGATTTGCAATAAAAAAATGTAATTATAAATAAAATATAGTAAAATTATTAACATGAATAAGGTGTTTATTTTATTATTATTATTATTATTATTATTATTATTATTACATTTTTGTAAAATGTGATGAATTTTATATTTATAAATTGTATTAAAAGTTATTATTTTGAATGGTAACAAAAAATAGAAAAATCAGATTTAATAACATTAGTATCCTGGAAATTCCTCAGTTTAGCCACACTTATCATAAAACCTTTTTTGTCACAAATTAACCAAAGTATTTTTTTTTAAAGTTGCGATAAAATTAAAGATATGTACAAAGGCAAACATTCTCAAAAATTGAATCGAATTAAATATTGGAAAATATTGAATTAAATTAAAAATCCTACATACATTAAGTTCCAAGTTATATTAGAAATTCCAAGTTATATTAGAAATGTCATGTGAATTCTAAATTCACAAAGATGATCGATTTTGAGAAGATATTACAATTTTTTTAATGCGTTCAAAATTACTATTTTTTAACAAAAATAAAAAAAAAAATGATCAGCTATTAAAAACTACCAATAACTGAAAAATATGATTTTTTGTCAAACGGTTTCATAAAAGTTAGCTTTTTTTCAGATATGCTGATAATTACTAATTTTTTTTTACTGAGATATAAAATAATTTTCTTTTGGCTGTTAAAAATATGGACTAACCTTTTTTTTAATATCACATTTTTGCGAAACGGTTCTACTCTTTTCTAGTGTATCACAATTAAAAGATATCAATGATACATTAATTAATCCGGGTGGAAAAATATTAGAGTTGACAAATTTGATTATTAACATAATCGTTATTAATTTTATTATTATTCAATACAAAAAAATTTCTCATTATTACATTACGTGTACATTTGATTATAATAATAATATAGCTATTTATATATTTTTTGTATGTGGTCAATAACTGGGACATGCAACCTGATACTATTCTTTATGAAATTGGAAGGGATGAACTTTAAAAAAACGAACTTTTTAAAATCGACTTGACATAAAAATACCCATATACGTTGATTCTTCAGTGAACCCTCCGTTCCCCAGTCAATGCTCTGCTCGTCGATTGACGATTCGTTTGATACCTCTATGGCATAGCACAGAGTACACTATGATACGGTGCGCTATAATAGCGCGTGTGTTGCGAATGGTCGAGCGGGCACGCTTCGGGCACTGTCAAGCCGGCGCCACAAAGTGGTCGAGCACGTAAATCTCGGTCAATGACGCTGATGCAGCGCCGAGTCCAACGCAGGTCAGTTTAACTTCCATATACATAGCTATAGTCGAGTGTTATAATAGAGAGCAGTTTCGATTAATTGGCCATCGCAGCCGAATTCTCGCCACCAATTTTCACAATGTCAGGTGCAGTGATGTAATAAATAAGAGATACCATAATGTCGATGATGCTGTATCATGATGCTGTATCAATAATACAACGTTAAAAAGAAGGCATTTTTTTGTAAGTGTGATATTAACAATATTTTTAAATATTGTTTCCTTTTTTAATAATGAAATTGATCTAGCTACTGATTTTTTTTATATTTATTTTTTTTTCGGTACCTAAATGTAGTTGAAATCTATGCATTAGTAATATTATAACTTGGAAATTACAAAAAATATCGAATTCCAAAACATATTACATATTTTATTTTACGGATGCGCTAAAAATTGTTACATTTTTAAATAAAAATATACAATTGTTTTATTGTACGTTTTTGCATTCTAAATCACATTCACGTAAATATTTTCTTTCCGGAATGAGAAAAAAATGTTAAATATAGAATATTTAATACAGGTTTGTCGAATGCTATTTTGCAGCTATATTGATTCATACTATAATTAAATTTGTTAAAAATTGTAATATATATATTTTTTTCATAATAGTAAATATTATAATTATAAATGACGGCAAAGAATTATACGTAAATAATGGTTGGTAGGTTTAAAATTTATTTCGAAATAAGTTAAAAACGACTAAGTTCACTATAACCTACATTTTTTGTTAATAATAAAATGTCAATGATAAATTAAAATAAAATGTTATTATTATTTTAATTGTCATTAATTCTATTATTATTTAATATTGAAGCTTTTTTCTTATTATTATTATCTGATTGTAATTATAGTAATATCTATACTTTTGGTACGTGGTCAATAACTGGTACTTTTACATACGCTGTGCTTCTGTTTCGTCATATTTATACTTTTATACCATTTTTGCAACGTAACTTCACTTGATACTATAATTCAACGCAGATTAGATTTGACACTCTTTATCGATTGATATTTCGATTATGCTCTTTTATGCAGAATGAATTGTTCCCTCTGAAAATTGAGACTTTGATTGTCTTGCAATTTTTACGTAAAGAACAATAGAAGTATGAAGATATTTTACCCTCATTCTTACTTCAATTTGTTGAAATTGAAAAATAAAAAATAATGTTTGCACTATGAAGATTTTTTATTTTTTCAAAATTGTCTGAAAATGACTAAGCAGACAAACTTAAATTTTTGTTAGCAATAAAAAATGACAATCATTAGTTTAAATACTTTTTAAACATTCGTCTGACTTATAATATTTACGTTAATAATAATTTTATATTATCATCATAATTATTATTAGTTCTATTATTATTTAATGTTAAAGTTTTTTCATCATCTTATTATTATTATTATTATTATTATTATTATTATTATTATCAAATTGTAATTATAGCAATTTATATGTTTTCGGTACGTGGTCAATAACTGGCACATGCGCTGTATTCTCAGTTTGCCATATCTGTAATTTTATACAATTCTTGCAACGCAATTCCACCTGATACTATAATTCATCGCGGATTACATCTGATACTCGTTATTGATTGATATTTCGATTATGCTCTTTTATGCTAAATTAATTCTTGCTTCTGAAAATTGAGACATCGATTGTCTTGCAAAGTTTACGCAAAGAACAATATGAAGACATAAATAAAGAACAAGTATGGAGATACTTCGGCCTTATTCTTGCTTGTTTCTGTAAGAATTGGAAAAAAATGTTTGCATGTTCGTAGATTTTTTATTTCTTCAAAATGAGCTGAAAATTATTAAGCACACGAACCTAAGTTTTTTTTTAGAAATAAAACACGACAATGAGAAGATTAAATATAATAATAATGTTTTATTATCGTAATTGTTGTTAATTATATGATTATTCAATGTTAAAGCATTTTCAGATATTATTATTATTATTAGTATTATTATTATATATTTATTATATATTTTCGGTATGTGGTCAATAACTGGTACATGAGCTATATTCTAAAGACTAAAGAAATTTTAGCCTTATTCTAACTTTTTTTATTTGTAGAAAATAAAAAGAAGAAAAAATTGGTTGTATCTTGATAACCTGTGAGTCGCAGGTGTAGGAATCATCAGGTGCATCCGAAAATTCGTGCACCGGTCGCTTTACGCCGGATATAGACTGACTGTCTCAATAATAACGATAATCATCCTTCCCGAAAAAGCTATGTGGTTTTGGCAATCACGGAAAACTTCTTTGTATTTCAGGTATTCCTTAAACCTTATACTGCTTCAAATAAAACACCGACCTGACGTTTTTATAATTCCCAATAATTAAGCTATTTGGACGCCCTCTTGCAGCCAGTTGCTACTTTTATACGTCGGATGGCTTTCTTTCAGTTCTTTCCACCCTTCTCCTCTTCATAGTTTAAGACGCTTTTATTAAATCTACGTTATAGCAAATATTTTAGCAATAAACGTATTTTATTTATAAATTAAAAGACATAAACACTTTTGTAATTTAATTAATTCAATGTAATTAATTAAGGCAGTTAAGTCACAAATGGCAACAAACTTTACACCATGTAACTTTTGTGGTATCGAAAAAGGTTTTCCCACAACTGATGCAAAAAAAATGGGATTTTACCGTATTGTTATTATGATATTTATTATTAAAGTTGGACTGTTTTAACATGGACGTTATAGAAACTCGGGTACCTCGTTCCGAATTCAATAAAATTGCGAGTGAGTAACTTATATATTATAGCCTAAAAAAAAAAGTGAAAAATATGCTACTGGAAAGAGCACAAAATACTGAAGAGTGTCACGAAGTTTCGAAGTAGTGAACCGGATAGTTATTTTGCAATTATTAGTTGAACGTGAATTTTCAGTGAAGACGTAATCTCAGTGAAGATTTAATCTCGCAGCAACACTGTGAGTATCTGTATGAGTACCTGTTTGAGTCACGCAGGTGAGTGTCCAATGGATCTCAAAAATTTGTCCTTTATTATTATATAGATTGTTCATCGAGCGGATTTAAAAGAAGAATGTTACTTGACAACGGTACAAACAACAACAACAACAAAAATGTTCAGTCGATATACATAAGTCGAAAGTAGCACCCGTTATGTTTTGAATAAATATTTCTTAAATTGAAATTGAGTTGTTCTACGTAATTTTTATGAATATGCGACAGTAAGTCTGCGACAAACTTAGAAGACCACTGCAAGAAGTGTGTAACATATAATTACACGCAGAGGAAAAAGTGATACAATACTTAATAGTAATTCCAGCAATAATATAATATAATAGTAATAATAGTAATTCTGAAGAGTACACGACCTGTTCCAGATTTAATTATAATTTCACATAAATAATTTTATTATTAATTTTCTTCATCATATTACGTAAATGCTTTCAATTACTTCGCTTTCTTTTCCAAACGATTGACAATAATACTAATAATAACAATAATAATAAGTCTGGGATGAAAATAAATCTTGTAATATTATTTTTATTATTTTAAAAATCAATAGTTTCAACTAGTTACAATATTCTACATTGTATAAAATACAATTACATCCAAATTAAAAAAAAAAGATTTCCTTTTATTTTTTTTTTATTTTGATTTATTTTTTCAACTATTAATAATAATACTAATAATAACAATAATATTTAATGACAATATTTTTAGGACAAGAATAAAGGTTCCAAACAGTATTTTAATTATTTTAAAAATCGATTTACTTCATCCAAATTACTGTAATTTAATAAAAAAAAATTAAAACACGAAAATTTTCAAAATACCTGCTGCACGAATTAAATACCACAACTCAATACAAAAGATTGTAAAATCCACCGTAAAAATATGTGTAACATACAATTACACCCAAAGAAAAAAAAAAGAAGTAGAATGCGAGAATACTACAAAATCCTGAGGAGCTCGTGACTAGCACGTGTGGAATTGCGTATATAACATTTGCGATGCACGCGTCGAGTCTCCTTCCCTCTGTTGGCGAGAACGCGCGGGCTTCGTCGAAGCGTAAAATAACGCGGGACACAGTCGATATACCTACGCGGCATGGAGCGAGAGAAAAGAAAAACAGAGGGAGGGTGAAGAAAAAAAATGTAGAAAGAGAGGGAAGTATAGTCGCGGCAAGCCGGGCCGGAAGTGGTTCCATCTGGCTCCCCCGTCGGTCTGACCTGTTGAACCACCTCGTGACCGGAAGTATACCATACACCGCTCGCCCGTGCCTGCCTACATATACATACGCAACATATATATATATATATATATTTATACACACACACATATATATATATATATAGCTATATCTACCTTTCCTACCCTTCTTTCTTTACACTTATACACTGTGTATTATATCAGTGTCCTTGTCTTCCTTTCCTCGCGTATTTACTTCTCTACCCTGCAGAAAGTAGCAGCACCGTGTAAAATCCACCACGAAACGAAAACAACAAAGGCTTCCTTTATTTGCTTGTGGTACGAGCACCGGCAACAGCAGCGCGCGCGACACCTTATCACGACGGTGCAACAGCAGCAGGAGCAGATCGTTTGTGCTTCCCTCTATATGTGGTTTATATAAGTATAAACACAGGCACATGTGTGTGTATACAAGGTATTTATATGGTACAGGTAGGTGTGTGAATGGTTTTCTTTTTCTTGTGAATCGCAACTCTGTGCCTTGGTTCTCTGCACTGGCTCGTGTTTACTACGATTACACGAGAGATTTTCGAGAGTAAGTCATAAAAACCGGTCTCGCGTTGGATCAACTGGGACACTCCTGGCGGGGTTCTTCGGTACTATCTGATGATTTCTTTATACGACAGGATTTGTAGTGTTGTCTTTTTGCTTTTTTTAATTTTGAGGAGCTTTGAGATTGGCTACGATTATTGGTTATGTAAAGTTATTGATCAATTTTTGCTTATGTTTTCGTCCGTAATGACTTTTCGTGAGGATTTTCCAAGCGTCCTCTTTGATGTCAGTATTTTTGGGAGTGAGTGATAAAACTGGTCTTGCTGGTACATCAACTGCGAGACTTCTAGCGATAAGATTCGGAACTAGGCTGCGAATTTGTATACGTCTGGATTTTGCTTATTGTTTCATTCATAAGTGTGCAGACTGTAAAAATGTAAACAAATGTTTGTTGGGGAGTACCCGCGTACTCTTTCCATTTGGCATAGAAAATTCTTCATGCCACGCGGTACGAGAAGTGCCTACTTCTCGCACTAGTGAGATAATGGTATATTACGATACAAGTACCATTAAACTTTTTCGTGACGAGTGTGAGTTTGCAAGACGTGTCAAAGACGAGTTGAGAAAAAGTTTCTCGAAACGAGTTTCGTATACAACTTTATCGCACCAATGTGAGAAGTAGGCATTTCTCGCAGAAGTAGCCACTTCTCGCACCGGTGAGATAAAGTTGTGTACGAAACTCGTGCGAGAAACTTTTTCTCAACTCATGTGATTATAACCCTCGCCTTTGGCGCGTGCTGCAAACACACTCGTCAAGAAAAAGTTTGATCGTACTCGTATCGTAATGTACTATTATTTCACTCGGTGCGTAAAGTACCTACTTTACACACTAGTGAAATAAAGCTGTATACAAAACTCGTGCCAGATACTTTTTCTTGACAAGTGTGAGTTTGCAGTGCGTGCCGAAGGCGAGTGTTGCAATCGCACGAGTTTTGATCCCACTCGTATTGTAATCTACAATTATTTCACTCGGTGCGAGAATGGCTGCTTTTCCCAGCGTGTGTAAAACCCCACATTTTCGCACCTTGTGGAATAAACACTCGTCTTCGGCTCCTACTACCAGCTCACACTCGTAAGAAAAAAAAATGTCGTCCTCATATCGTAATGTACTAATGTTTGATACGTCAACAGTACGTATGTTCTGTTTTCAAATAATGCGTCCAAATAAGTGAAATATTAGTCTTTGAATATCCGTAAATTTGGCCTGACCTCCTCTCGTTAACAAATGTATTGCAATGTTATTTAATTATTTTTTATCTTTGGTGTCAAGACCAATTTGAGTATTAAATTATTTTTAATTAAAAAAAAAAAGTAAAGTTCCGACCGTGTTCAACTACGTACTATATACTACAATATGTATTATAATATCTTCGTATTAGCTGCAGGTATTCTACGATACACGACACACGTATATGTACGAAGCGTATATTGAACGTACAGCGGCTTTGTGCAAGCGAGGCTGAAGAAAGAGACGGAGGAAACAGCCCTCGAGCACGGGGCAAGTACACAGCAGTAACCAGTGCGGCAGCAGGGCGAGCTCGTATGAATGAAACGCGAACGGGAAGCAGCGAGTGGAGAGGAAAGACGCGTGACGGATTCACGTGTTGGTCGACCTCGGTTAAGAGAAGTACTCCACTTCTTATATATTGTAACGGAATCGGCATTTATATTGCGTTATTTATGGAATTGTATGTGAAAGTGGCATTGGAATTGATCCGCTCGTGTCATATGAGACAGCTGACAACGAACTGAATGACGCTTGACAACGATCGTAGATTGATTAACAGTCTTGACAGAGACCTCAAAGATTACGGACGCGATATCTATCTTAATAAAGTTCCGCCCTGCTATTTCTTTTATAATCGTGACTTATTTATTTGCTCGTTCGTAACATTGGTGTCAGAAGTGTTTAACGAATCTTCGCGTATAAAAATAAATAATTCGGTCGGGATAATAATTCAAAAAGTGATTTTTTTTTTTTGGTGTGTCGGTCAAATCGGATTATCAGTGAGAACTCGCAGTAATTATGAGTAGAAGAAGGAGGATACGAGCAACAGTGTCCGAAGATGGACACGGCGAAACAGACACGATCAACATCCTTAGAGAAGAATTCCAACAAAAAATTGAAGAAAATAATCGTCGTATGGCCGAAGATTTCGAAAAATTAAAGGAAATAGCAATCGAGTCAGCACGAGAAGCAGCCATAACATCGGTTCGGGATGTGTTACGAGAAGCAATCGGTGAAGCTGCACAGACCGCAGCCAAGGAAGCAGCACAGGAGTCAGCACGTCTCATCATCGCTGAGCTCAAAAAAAATAAAGATAATGTTCCTTCCCTTACTTCCGCTTTACCTAACACTTCCGCTTCTCTACTTGATAACTCAATAACAACACACGCTGTTATTCATGACATTCCGCGACAAAATAACAATCATCAAAGCGAATCTGTCATACCATCAACTCCCATTTCAAATCAGACTAATCTTAAGCTGAAACACGATTTGTTTGATGGTACCGGATCCTGGGACCAATACTTTAAACAATTCGAAATAATTACACAATTCTATCGATATTCGATCACTGAAAAAGCAATCTTGCTCGCTTCGTCACTTCGCGGGTCAGCTCGAGTCGTATTAGACGGTCTCAGCGATGAAGAAAGTAAAGATTTTTCCAAACTTAAATCAGCTCTAGATTTTAGCTTCGGGACAAAAAATTGTAACGAGAGATATTGTAATGAATTGGAGGCTCGGGAACAAAAATATAATGAAGATTTTGCGACATTTGCAACAGATATCAATCGGTTGGCTAGGTTAGCATATGCCGAAGCCAACATAGAAACGAGAGAGAAAATTGCATGCAGAGCATTTATTTCGGGGCTTTCCAATTATAATATCAAGAAAACGATCAAACTTGAGAAAGTCTCGACACTCATAGACGCGCTGAATCGAGCTAAAGAAATCGATACAGTGCTCGAATCGATAAAAAATAAATTTTCAAATTTAAATTCTAACTTCCGACAAAATAACTTTAACAACAAATCCTCCGACTCAAACGAACTTTACAGACGAGACAAAACGAAGGAAAAATATCGAGACTCACAATTTTCATTCGACTGTTGGAAATGCGGGAAAAAGGGTCATAGACAAGCTACGTGTAGAAATCCTCCTTCGGCAGAATAAAGATTGAATAGGACTATTCTTCAATATCTATCCAAGTTTGTCTCAGAAAATCAGAAAGATTGGGACAAATGGATACCTCTTTTTTTACTAGCTTACCGTTCTTCAAAACATGAAACTACTGAATTTTCACCAGCAATGATACTTATGGGTAGGGAACTTAAGTTGCCATTAGAACTTCTTCGTGGAAATCCACAAAATGAGTATTCAGAGGCTAGTGATCCATCTGAATTCGTTGGAGAATTGAGAGAGAGATTGAATACAATTCACGAAAAAGTTAGAAAGCAGTTCATTTTAAAAAGTAATAAAATTAAATCAAAGTTTGACTTAAAATCACATATACTTTCCTTTAAACCCGGTCAGCAGGTTTGGCTTTATCACCCCCATAGAGTCAAAGGAAAGTGCCCAAAGTTGCAAAGAGATTGGGTAGGTCCATATTTAGTTAAAACCAAAATTAACGATGTAGTATATAGGATTCAGAAACTTCCTCGTGGAAAATTGATGATTGTGCATATAGATAGATTAGCACCTTTTGAAAATTAAAAAATAGCGATGGCAGTTCTGAGACGTTAATGGTGGAAAGTAGATTGCTTGGCTGGAGCCTGGTGCACTGCCCTCGGTAAAGGTCATACTGTAGCTCGGTGTACTGTGAAGGGTTTCCGAAGAATCTTTTTGTGTAGTGGGTATTCAATGTCTAACTGGGCATGGTTAGTCGTTGGTGTCACTTGGTCCGAATTTTCTCTGGCTGTGGATCAAGAATATTCCTTTAACTAACTTGGATTACTGATCATAGTTCTCGCTAGTGGATGTTTTTGAGTTCCCGAGAACAAGTTTGGATATTTTATGGTCGGATTCACTTGAGCAGTATAGGGGTGCGCACACTGTATTGTTCTGTAAGGTGACCGATAGAGTACTCAAATGAATGAAATGAATAAATGAATTAAAGCTTTCCTATTGATATCATAACGTCGGCTATTCGGGATGTAGTTCCAAAGAAAGAGAAATGTTGTTATTTTTCAACGATATTATTTTCCAGAGCACTACGCTTTTCCGTTTTTCTGTCACAGGTTGACTATTCTGCAGAGAGACCTAGTCCCTTCCATTCTTCCCGATCCCTTCAACATCAATAAGGATATCTTACAAAACATCGTGGAAATGGATTGGACGAAATTTTCGAAGGTGGACTACTCGATTTCTGGAGAAATCGCTCCACGTCGTTACGTTTCACAAGAAAGAAGATAATAAATGAAACAATTATTAAACTCAATTGTATTATCTAGAGACAGATTTTTTTTTTAAAGACCGACCGACAGAAAGTTAAATTTAAATTTGATAAAATAATTAGCTTTTCAAATGTACACGCTGCTCTTCCCAGGTTTTTTAGCCATGGTTTTCCCTCGGGACTTGGGTAAATACCAGAGCAGTGTTAATAGGTCGCGATCATATCTAGATGGACCATGGCAACCACATCCTAGATAGTTAGGGAGTTGCCGGGGCGGCAACTCAAAAGGAGGGGAGTAGTGTAACGGAATCGGCATTTATATTGCGTTATTTATGGAATTGTATGTGAAAGTGGCATTGGAATTGATCCGCTCGTGTCATATGAGACAGCTGACAACGAACTGAATGACGCTTGACAACGATCGTAGATTGATTAACAGTCTTGACAGAGACCTCAAAGATTACGGACGCGATATCTATCTTAATAAAGTTCCGCCCTGCTATTTCTTTTATAATCGTGACTTATTTATTTGCTCGTTCGTAACAATATATATATTCTTGTGTACTCATTCTCGTCGATACCTTCGCTATACAATTTCGCATGTTGTACGTGTATATTCATCGTCTACTTAAAAAAAAAACCCCCGTTTTCACGTTTTTATTTTAATTAATTTAATTTTTATTCTCCTTTGTAAAGATTCTTAAGTTAATTCAATGCAATTTTACTCATTATTATAAAAACATTTATTTTGCTTCCTTATATTGTAGAATTTTCGTTTTTGAGAGAAAAAGCATCGGGATTTTTTTTGTAAAACAATGTCCGATGCGTGTCTGTGCCATGGATAAAATGTTGAACTTGATTTTGACACAGAATGCTTTTCGACAAATATTTCACCTGGCGTCGTCTGGGTCAGTGGCTGACAGGGCTGAGTTGACTATTACTTATTTGACTATTAATTTTTCTTGGGCGCCAGTTAGTTTTATATAAAACTAACAAAACCAATTTGAGAATTTATAATTAATGTTCTGGGCTAATCTTCTTTGACTATCAATTGGGACGATCACAGGGCAGGTAGGATTGGAGAACCCGAAAATATAACACAATTTATAGAATCAATAGAATACGAAAAAATGTTCGAGGCCAAAAATATAAACTTGTTATTTTTACTCGCGTGAATTTCTTTTAACTTTCACATAGTTCACGCTATTTGACAAATTACTTGATGTGATTGTTATTGACGTTTTCAATGAATTTATATAATTATACGATATATGAGGCATTCCATATGAATTTCGCCAACAAAAACAAAATCTCAAAAATTTTCTGAAAATCAGGTTCAGTGGTATCAAAAGATGAAACAAATTTGAAAATTGAAAAGAAAATTTGTCGGAATATGCTAATTTTTCCATTTTTCATTTAATCTGTAATATCTCGAAAACGATTAATTGTTTCGAAATCACTAAAAAAAGAAAATGTGCGTTTTTCCATGGTCATCAAGAAAAAAATTGATTCAGAATTAATTCTGTAATTTCAGGCCACATTTTATGGCAAAAACAGCAAATATATATTTTTTTAAATAGGAGGACATCCGGTTTCGTCATTGGGAAAAATGCCTCGAAATCTGTAAACCGAATTTTAAGTATGAAAAGTAGTCACATTATTTTTTTTTTTATTAATGTTGACCCAGTCATAAAGAAAAAAATACGTTTGGAGCAGTTCTCGCGTTATAAGAGTTAAATGAAAGGCATGGCATTTTTTGAATGTACTGTTTCGATACCCACAACATTAATCTGCGAATCTTCAGTTTGGAAGCTGACACAATTTTCAGTTTGAAAGCTGGCATTATTTTTTATTATTTTAGCGTACCTTCGAACACTTTATACTGCATGATGTTCAAGATATTCAAATTCGTGCTAACAGCAGCTTTTTATTTTTTCAAAAAACGGTTGCCTAAGACAAATTGCTAATTTCCTCGATGGATTTGCTATAAAATTTTAGTATGAAATTCGCCAAGTATATCGAAAAATTATATTTAATACAACTCAGCTATATTCGTGATTGTTATTATTATTATTTATCTTATTATGTGCTCATTAATATGTCTAAGAATCGATGAAAATTGCGATATTTAAAAATCTTTCACGTCACCTTGTAGAAAATTCATCAGATGGTGTTTCCTCTTTACGAGGTTTAGTTTCATGGTCTAAACTATAGATTTATTACATGGGAAATAGAAAAAAAAGAATTTTTTAACGCTCCAAACCATTTAGAGAATTTTCATATGAAAAGCTAAACAAAAAAAAGAATAAAAAATAGAACTTTGCACATTTCTTCTTCATTATTTTTTAATTGTTCCAAAGGTGCCCCTATGAGTTAGATATATCATACATTTTGGGTGATTCTGAGTATGCTGACATGGAAATCTCGAAAAACCATTTTTTTTTCATAAAATCAAAGCTTCCTTCATGAGGAAGCAAAAAAAATGCTGGAAACATTTTTATAATAAACATTTCAATAGAATTATAATGGATTAACTTGAAAACTCTTCACAAAGTATAACAAATGATTATTAAAGACAAATTACTTTGAATAATTTAGCCATGGTTTACGTGGGTAGACAAGATAAACGATATTTAACAATAAATTAGACAGCTGACATGCCACATAATTCCGCAATATTTTCACGGCAGAGTAATCGCGAACAAGGCAAACGTGTCACACAAGAGAAGCTTGTCAACGAGTGTGACATTACTCGGTGATTTGTCACTCGTGTTACCCTAAGCGCCAACTATAAACCTCGGTGTGGCAAATGCATTCAGATTCAAATTTGGCGTCTCGTTTATATTACCAACAGTCGCCACTGTGTTCTGTGTCGTTTTTCGATAGCTTTAGTTGCCAGCTTTACTTATGCGATGAAAAGACAACTCTATTATTCAAAAGATCTTTTTATAAAAGTCTTAGCAGCAATATTTGGAAACTTTGATGATAAAAAAAAAAGAGCAGCACGCTTCAATGATTCATTTATTTGTGCTGATGGCTTTCTCCTTTTTCTTTGTGCATCGTATTTTTTCTTAGTTTCTTTTGCCTTGACTGGCTGGCTTTGCTTTTGAGAATCATGCCGAGACACTGCGGTATAATCGATTGTAATTAAACGACACAAAGGGCTTTCATGTTGTGTACGATGAAAGCCACGTGCGCGGGTGAACGATTCCTCTTGGAACGTGAAGCTAACATGAGGTTCGGTACATCGGCCCTTCCGTGTTGTATTTATAAATTACGATAGTGATTCACTGGAAGAAGAAGCGAAAGAGAAAGAGGAGAAGAGGGGAAGAGGAGATATACTTAATAATGATGAGCAAACGATAATAATATGTAGAAAGTTAAATTTAATTCTTAAGATTTTATATTTCATTTCGGTTTTCAAATTATAAGGATTTATACTTGATCATTTTCATAGAGATTAAAAAAAAATGTAAGATGTGCGTGTGTTATATTATGGAATTTGAACATTAAAGTTGTAAGAAGATTTACTATTTTATGATTTAAAAGGCTCCGAATAAAAATATTATTATTTAGATTCGACTGATTATTATTCTGTAAATTTTGTATAATTTTTAAGTAGGATCGAAGGTGTTGTAAGAAAAAAGAACATTTTTTAAAAGTATTTGTTCAGTTAAACGCAACTTCATCGCTAGTTTTGCAGAATTTACAAGAACTTATGTGGGATATAGAAAAAAGATTGGAAAGGACAACATCTTTTTGAAGTCTTTAAAAAATAAATAAAAAATTATACATTTTATTATTTTACGAAAGAAGTGTTTTTATTTTAGTTTAAGTGAGCAATCAAATTTGGAATCAACAGTTGATCGAAAATTTACATTTTTAATTTTGTAGTTTTCTTAGATGATTTTTTTCTTTTAAGATCTAATCAGTTTAATACAATGTATACATAAAATCTGTATTTTTGAGAGAAAAAATATTTGAAAATCGGCAGGTAGTACTCAAGAATTTGTTTGGCTTTGGTCGTTTATAGCATTATTGTTGTTAAGCTTCGTCGTATCGACCTAATTTTTACTAGTACTCAAGTACAGTAAAATCTGACTAAATGCAATAACAATTGGAGAGGTACAGGAAAAAGTAGATGGCAGAGAATGGGCCATATAGAGTCAGGCACTTTTAATTTTTGTATTTAGTGTACAGATTCGCATAATCAGCGACCTCAAAAACCCCCGAGTGCCGAGTTTCATCGAAATTAAGTAATTTTTTGCTTTTTGGTTAGCCATGTTGGATCCGACATTTTGAATTTCTTAATTTTGAGATCAGATTCATAATCAGAGACATAAAAAACCATATAATATCGAGTTTCATCCAGATCAAGTAAATTTTTCGAAGTTCCTTCCAAATCACGTAACTTAGTTGGAATTTGGTTCGCCATATTCGATCCGCCATTTTGAATTGTTCAATTATGAAATTAAATTGATAAACAGCGATGTTAAAATCTCTCCACTACTGAGTTTCATCCAGATTAAGTAAATTTTTCCAAACTTCATCCAAACCCAACTTATTTGCATTTTGATTTTCCGCATTGGATCCGCCATTTTGAATCTCTGAATTTTAAGATTAGGTTTATAATCAGCGATATCACGAACTTTGAAGTACCGAGTTTCATCCAAATCAAGTAAATTTGTCGAAACATCATAAAAATCACTTAAGATATTTGCATTTTCATTCGCCATATTGGATCCGCCATTTTGAATTTTTCAATTTTGAATTCAAATTGATAATCAGCGACGTTAAAATCTCTCCAACTGTAATCCAAATTAAGTACATTTTTCCAAGCTTCATTCAAATCACGCAACTTATTTGCATTTTGATTTTCCGTTTTGGAACCGCCATTTTGAATTTCTGAATTTGAAAATCATATTTATAATCAGCGACATCAAAAACCTTGAGGTACCGAGTATCATCCAAGTCAAGTAAATTTGTCCAAACATCATGAAAATCACTTCAGCTATTTGCATTTTGATCCGCCATATTGAATTTCTAAATTTTTAAAACAAATTGATAATCAGTAACGTCAAAAATTCTTCACTGCCGAGTTTCCCAAAACTTAAGTTTGAAACCTTGGACATCGTTTCCTCAATATATTCCATTTTTCACAAAGACTATTCAGCATGAGGAAGCAAAGTGTAAATTTCTACTTTTCATTCAGAGTTCATAAAGAGTTGAAAAAACTTTTATTCGCTCGAGACAGGATAAATTCACTGTAGGAAGAGCTGAAATGTTTCTTTTTTTATTATACTGTTGATTCCGGGTGTATGAACGTTATCCGGTCCTGGAGAGTTCCCAGGCTCGTTCCGTCGCAGCAGAGTGCTGTTGACTTCTGTCGCGCTCTTTTTCGATCTTCCTATCCCTGTGTTAGTCCTGGTAAAGTGGCACGGAGTTAATCCTTCTCCGGTCTAGTTTGTTGTTTACTTTCCCAGCTCTCTGGCTTTCCGGTCTCTCGCTCGGAGGAGTTTTATCACTGCATCAGACGAGCAAGCACTCTCAGGATCTATATAGGCACACGTACCTCCATCGAAAGGGCTTTTAAGGGCTCCTCATTTGAACCTTTTTAACAGATATTTTTAAAAACTCTATTTTTAATCGTTCGCTTTCAAATTAATAGAAGTGTCGATTTTGTCATTTTTAAGCGGATCATTGTGGTTTTTTTTGTCTGATTATGACATTCGTTTAAAATTAATTTTTTTTTTTAACTCTTGCATGAAAAGCAGCGCTTTTCGTGGCAGTTTTGCGGGACGAAAGTGGCGCTTTTTGTAGCAGTGTTGAAATAGTATATTATAGTGCCGAAATAGTTTCGTATACAACTTTATGCCACGCGGTGCGAGAAGTGCGATAAAGTTGTATACGAAACTCGTGCGAGAAACTTTTTCTCAACTCGTGTGATTGAAAAACTCGTCTTCGACTCGTGCTGCAAATTCACACTTTATCGCACGAGTGCTACAAATTCACACTTTATCGCACGAGTGCTACAAATTCACACTTTATCGCACGAGTGCTGCAAATTCACACTTTATCGCACGAGTGCTGCAAATTCACACTTTATCGCACGAGTCCTGCAAATTCACATTTTATCGCATGAGTGCTGAAAATTCATACTTCTCGCACTTAAGGATTTTTCAATTTCAACACTTAATAATTTTTTTATTTCAAAATTTTGATATTTAATCTGCTATTTTTTCCTTTTGCCATTTAATCAATTGTTTCTTTTTTTCTTCACTTTTTTTCAGTCTGCAAATTTCCAAAGGCTGCTCCTGTATTTTTTTTTGTTTTTTCAATGAAAAGCAAAGCGCGCGCGCCGTGTACGTTTCGTGAGCGTCAATGCGTTCGTTGACTTATAAGACTTATTGTAGGATCGAGCACGCGCTCGCTTGGGAATCGGAGAAACGATAAATTATTTTTCGTTCAAGAGGCCCGGTGCTGCGTGTGTTGCATCGAAAACCCGATGGTAGACGGTGTATATACTCGGAATCGCGACGTGATTTGGAATACGAAATGGAGTTTACACGAGAAACGACAGAGGAGACCCTCGAAACGGCACGTTGTAAAGATTCGTCTATTTCGCTCTCGTGAATTTTCTCTTCGTGCTGTTTATGTAATTTTATTCGTACGCAATCGTCGAGCGAGTAATCCTGAAGTAATCTCGTGGATTATTGGCCCTTTTCGACAGTCCAATCTCGTAGATGGGTGGTGGGGAGGGGAGGGGAGGGGGGCTTTCAAATTTATTTCGGATTAATTTGATTCGCAGATTTGTCACTCTGAAACTCTTCACACGACTTACAGAATCTTTTTAGTCTAGGAAAAAAATCCTGACTATCGTAAGCTTCAAATTTCGTAATTGAAATATAAATCACCATAAAATTAGTACTTTTAAAGTGAGTTCATTTTATACTGGAAATTATTTATTCATTTATCAAATTTTGTGGCTCTATCAAATTTACAGTTACATAGTTCTTAGTTTTTTAGTTACAGAAGTAACCAAGAATTTGATAAATTAGTAATAAAAAAAAACTAAAGCAAAAGTGATAAAAAAAATGTCTTCTTATATTTATAAAAAAAATGTTAATCTACAGTCGTGGCATTTTTTTGATATTGTGAAATCATGATAATAATTTATAACATTATACTTCTTATTTTTTATGATAACAAATATTTCGTAAAATAATGTAAATAAATTAAAAAGTTTTGTGATTTCTTTTCGTGAAACAAGAAATAAAAAGTTCTGTGGAGGTTTGTGAACAGATTTGATTCAAACTACTCAAATTGAATACCAACCATCTTTAAACATTACTTTTATTTTATTTATAAATAAATTTTAACAAAGCTGTCTCTCCCAAAAAGTTTAGGAAATGCATGAAAAAACGACTCATATCAGAAAACAGAAAAATATTACAAGGCGAATACAAAGTGCAAAACTAATATTTTTCATAAACTTTCGAATGCACATTTGAATTTCTTTTTAAACTAGACAAAAATATTTTTTCTGAGCATAATAATCAAATTAATTTGTTTTAAATATACGAATAATTATTTAAAGACGTACATTTTGAAGAAAACTTAAATATTTCAAATCAATCTGTTAAAACATTGTTAAAAAATTGCCATGAAATTTATTAAATCAATAAATGAAGTGTAATTAAGATTACATCCAGAAAATCATTTCTAAGAGATTTCGCCTCGATTGAACCGAAATCGTGGGTGGGTGGAACAGAACGCGGGTGTTGAGCTTAAGGTTCTCAGCTTTACGAAGGCATCGTCGGCGAGGATGAGAAAGAAGAAAGAGAAAAATGAGAGGGGAAGGGACGCCTGGCCCTTGCGATGAGTCCAGACTCCGCCAGAGAACTTCGGGTGGGGAAAAAGCAGGCACGAGTGCCACGCGCCCGATAGGACCCGAAAATCACCGAACCCAACCGAACCCTCTGATACACTATAACGATAATAATCTCTCGTGACCCTACCGGGCACCAGCACTCCACCATCACCACCACCATAACCATCGGCAGCGTAGTCGATACGTATCGGATGTTGCAGCTGCTGTTTCTGTCGAACCGCGTCTACGCACTATGCCCTATTCCCTTTTTCGTCAATGTCCTATATTTTCCTTCCACTCGTATTCTCAGTAAGTCTTTGCTTTTTTTTTATTCTTATTTCTCGTTCCATTAAAATCAGGATCCCGAATCGAATATCGATATTTCTCAATTTCAGCAGATCGAGTTGCTATCTCAATCACTTTTGAACTTGAAATTTAAGATATTTTTATGTAGAGACGCAAAAAAATCCAAAGCCTCGTTCATCTCTGTGAATACCTATTGTACAAAATATTCTTTATTTTTTTTTTTTTCATATTTTGATCGGAAATTAGTTATAAATTATTATTATTCCTACTCCCCTTTTCGTTAATGTCTTATATTTTTCTATCACTCATATTCTCAGTAAGCCTTTGCTTTTTTTTATTCTTATTTCTCGTTCCATTAACATCACATTCGAGTCACTTCAGATCGAGTTGCTATCTCAATCACTTTTGAACTTGCAATTTAACAGAAATGTATTTCACCAAACGTCCATAGAATCTTAGTGTTATTTTTAACACACATTTTTCTGTCCATTTTTAGTTTTATATTAAAAGATCATAAATAATGTTTTTTAAATAGTGCATTTTCATGTTACAGAAATTTTGTTGAATTTTGACATAAAAGATGTGTGCTTTTATTCTGTTAATTTGACATTTTTTTTCTGTATAGAATACGACAGATTTACACAATCATTCTGTCACTTAAAATTAAACAGAAAAATGTATCAAATTCACACAGTCGGTGTGTTACTTTTTTAAGTTAACAGAAAAATCCATAAAGTAAACAAAATATCTGTTAAGTCAAAGCAATGGAGTTAACAAGTACATTTTTTAATAGTGTAATTCAACAATTTTGAAAAAATGGTGTCGAGCAATTGCTAAAAAAAATGTTAATGGCCTTGACAGTTACGAGGCTAAATAAGAATTAATTGAACATTCAACAAGCCGAAAAATAAACCCAACTGCTCTCTCAGAACAATTTAGTCTATTTTTTTTTAGGTCAGAGGCTAAATTGCATTTGGTGGACAAAAAATGACAAAAATATATATATATTGAGAAAGGCACAGACGCTCTTTAGGCTTCTAAACCGCGAATATGACGGTTAGGCCCTTTTAACGAAGCAGAGGGCGTTATAAAGGGTTGAAGGAAGGTAGCAGATAGACGTTGAGAAAGTGAATAGCTTGAAAAAGAAACTTTTGAGAAACCGTGTGTCTCGTCATCTTTTTAACCCGTTGAAGAAATATTTTTAAGGAAGGGGGAGCCCTAAAGTCTCTGGAGAGGAGAGCAGAGAGGCTATTAATTTTCAATGATCCAAGCAGCAGCAGCAGCAGCAGCAGAAGGCCGGCTGCGCTCACCAAGAAAATCCTCAAAAGTCAGGCTGCTTGCTGTTGCTGCTTTGGCCTCCGACGATCCTTTTCTTTCTTACTCGTTTTTTTCTCCTCTTCTGTGGAACGCTCGAACGTCTTCTTCTTCGTCTACCTCTCTTCCTCTTCTTCATCTTGTTCCTCTTGTTCCTCTTGTTCCTCTTGTTCCTCTTCATCCTCTTCATCCTCTTCATCCTCTTCATCCTCTTCATCCTCTTCATCCTCTTCATCCTCTTCATCCTCTTCATCCTCGTCTTCCTCTTCTTCCTCCCCTTCCTCCCCTTCCTCCTCTTCCTCCTCTTCCTCCTCTTCCTCCTCTTCCTCCTCTTCCTCCTCTTCCTCCTCTTCCTCCTCTTCCTCCTCTTCCTCCTCTTCCTCCTCTTCCTCCTCTTCCTCCTCTTCCTCCTCTTCCTCCTCTTCCTCCTCTTCCTCCTCTTCCTCCTCTTCCTCCTCTTCCTCCTCTTCCTCCTCTTCCTCCTCTTCCTCCTCTTCCTCCTCTTCCTCCTCTTCCTCCTCTTCCTCCTCTTCCTCCTCTTCCTCCTCTTCCTCCTCTTCCTCCTCTTCCTCCTCTTCCTCCTCTTCCTCCTCTTCCTCCTCTTCCTCCTCTTCCTCCTCTTCCTCCTCTTCCTCCTCTTCCTCCTCTTCCTCCTCTTCCTCCTCTTCCTCCTCTTCCTCCTCTTCCTCCTCTTCCTCCTCTTCCTCCTCTTCCTCCTCTTCCTCCTCTTCCTCCTCTTCCTCCTCTTCCTCCTCTTCCTCCTCTTCCTCCTCTTCCTCCTCTTCCTCCTCTTCCTCCTCTTCCTCCTCTTCCTCCTCTTCCTCCTCTTCCTCCTCTTCCTCCTCTTCCTCCTCTTCCTCCTCTTCCTCCTCTTCCTCCTCTTCCTCCTCTTCCTCCTCTTCCTCCTCTTCCTCCTCTTCCTCCTCTTCCTCCTCTTCCTCCTCTTCCTCCTCTTCCTCCTCTTCCTCCTCTTCCTCCTCTTCCTCCTCTTCCTCCTCTTCCTCCTCTTCCTCCTCTTCCTCCTCTTCCTCCTCTTCCTCCTCTTCCTCCTCTTCCTCCTCCTCTTCCTCCTCTTCCTCCTCTTCCTCCTCTTCCTCCTCTTCCTCCTCTTCTTCGCCTCTGTCGCTGCTGCTGTACGGCCTGATGCTCAAAAGAGCTACAGCAGGCTTCTTCTTTCAGCTCAGTCGCACTCAAGATCAAACCTGGATATTCTTACACTCGTATCTTTCTTTTTCTTCGTACCCTCCTTTGTCTCGCTTACTCACGTTTGAGATACTCAGCGATAGAAGAAAACCCAAGAGAACAGATGCCTTCCCTTTTTTTCGACGATCTTCAGGTAATCCCAAACTCCTCCAGCGTCGCTTTTCGTCGTCTCGCTTCTTTGCCTTTTTTCTTACGTTCCCTAGAAGCACTGTTAATACAATTTTCTGTAAAGCTCTCATTTTTTGTAAAACAAATAAAATGTTTTTATTTACTTTAAAGTTCCATTTTTTAATCAATAAAGTGACTGAAAAAACCTTACTGTGTGCGAAATAGAGCTTAGTTTTTTTTTTTAAATTATGGTATTGTGGGCTGATTCATAAATAAATTTCATCATTAATATTTCGTTTAACGATAAAACATGTATTTTTTTTTAAATGTTGATCTTATTCATTATTATGAGTGAAATTGTGGCATATGATTTATTTCAATTTTTACTTTTCGATTTCTGTATAAATTTGCAGACTTTTTTTTTAATACGAGAAATAATTGTTTTTTATTGTATGATTTAGTCTTTAATACAAAATTTTTTGACGACTGTTTCAAGTGAAATTATTACAATTAATTTATTCTAATTTTTAGGCCTGGACAACTGAAATAAACTTCCACATTTCATTTTTTATAATATATATATTGTAAATATAATATTTTGCTCTAATTTAAAATTGCAAATAAAATTGTTAACAATTATAATTTATTCAAATTCCTAGGCCCGGATTTCTAAATACATTCCATTTATTTTTAAAACAAGAAATATTTGATTTTTTTATTTGTTAATTTTTTTCCAATATTCTTTTTATAACAAGTAAAATGAATGGAATTAATTAATTCAAATTCTTATGTCTTAATATGTTTTAAAAAATCCCCATTAGATTTCCGTTTTGTAAAATAAAATGTCCTCTTAGAAAAAAAATCGAAATTAATTATTGTAAATGAAATACATGAATTATTTCGCGTTGATAGAGTAATTAAAGCAAGCAACTTTTTTAAACATTACGTGCCAAGATAACTAAGTATGTATGGTTCACATATTCCGCGTAATGTACCGAAAAGAAAGTATTTTTCGCGATTGTCGTACTCCGAAAGGTTTGCATCGTATATATTTTAAAATTTTGTATGATATATATATATATATATATATGTAGATATATATATATATATATATATATGTAGATATATATATATATATATATATCTACATAGTGAGCGACACACGAGACAGTGGCTGATGCTCATGGTCGTCGTTTCGAGAAACCAGAAACAGAGAGACACATTCGTCAGGTGTTTTTGGGCGTTCGCTCTCCGGCAGGTCCTCGATGACCACCTTGCCTCATATTCTTCTCCTTCACCTCCTCCAGCATACGCGCCACATGCATCCTCATGCAGGCGACGCGTGGTCTTCTCGGTTCGCTCAATTTCGTGAAGCGTGAGCAACTTGCTTATTTACTCATTACTAAAATAGTCATGTCTCCAGCAGAGACTAAAAAAAGTTGCAAAGTTGAACCTTGCACATAACTTCCTCATCTTTTTAGTCCGCCATCCGCAAATCGTCCTCTATGAGAAAGTACATTTTCGTCAATTTTTACTTTTTCATAAAGGAAGCTTTGTGGATCATTTATTTATTACATCTACATAATAATAAAGGACAATTTTAAAATTTTTTTAGACAACCACACAGACGCACACAGATACTCACAAAGCCACTCACGGACACTCACACAGACACTCCGGCAAATGGACTTGAGTGTCTGTGAGCACGTATGGGGAGCACTAAATTTAATACCAAACATCGACGCATTACATTTAAGTTTTATGCGAATTTCTATAAAATCTGAACTTCCCATCCGAATCGCGCCAAGTATTACAATCCCAAAAGTTGTTGTATGATAGCCCAGTTGCGTATCAAATTTGAGGAAGGTACATGAAAAATTAAGACACTTATCGTGCTAACACGGCAATTCGCACACGCACACGCACACGCGCTGAGATGTACATAAACACTAAAACGGGGCGTAAAAAAATGAGAAAAAAAATGTGTAGAATCTGTAAAAAGCATGTTGATAATATTTGACGAATTTTTATTAACTGCGCGTATAAGTGAAACCTATATTTAAAAATCTAAAATAAGTAAAGTCATAAAACGCAATAAAACTTTTGTATGGTTGCAGTCCGATGTATACCGTGAGAGCATTGAAGTTCGTTGCATTAGGTTGACGAATTCGCATCACGTACGACGTTGGGTCCCGTGTGAATAACGTTCAACAACGAACAATGCGCTACCGTCTTGAAGAACTTAGCGGCACCGACAAACCCACAGGGTATTGTTATGTTAAAAACAGAACGACTGCTAACGACGACAATTTCGATGGGTGGCGAAGAGGCCGCGGTGTCGCTTGAACTAAAACGTCCGAACGTGCTTACCGAGTGTGTGCGATATGCCCGCCAACGAAGCTGGTGCTGCATTGCCACGCGACCGGAAGTCCAAAGATATCGTCGAGATTTTTTACCGACAAAAAAAAGGGAAAACTGAGAAATTTCCAAGTGAAAGCGACGAGCGGCCACCTGAGTAGTAAAAGCATGGTCACGTACAAAGAGTTTTCAATATAATTCAAGAACGCATTGTGGATTATACATAAAGAAATCGATGCTGCCGCAACACCGGAAGTTCCGATGTTGAAAGGATATTGAAGATTTTTTTTTTAAGAAAGAAGCCGGATTTGATTAACCACTAATGTAAAATCGGATATGACGAAAAGTTCCTTTATATATCGGAACGAAAAAGCTGAGGAAACGTTTGGGTTTCTAGACTTTTCTTATTTTGGATTCGAACATTTTTATTTATTTAAATTATTTATAATAAGTGGATTATTACACTAAATATTGTTAGAATTCCTTATAAAGAGACTGCACACATTTTTTCAGATTATTTTTATGACCCGTTTTATTTCTTGTGTGCTTATTTTTTTAAAACGTGTTTCTTTCTAAAAATATCTTAGCTATTGATAAAATAAAATGGAAATAAAAATAAAAATAGAAGTAAATATTGACATCGGAATGTGATAATGGTATTTAAAGTTAAAATTAAAATTAAAAAAATGTCTTTACAAGGGTTTTTTCCAAAGATTAAATTTTCCTTTTGACAGGCGCGTGTAAAATAAAATGGGATATGGAGAAAATCTGAAAAAATGCAAGTAATCGCCAGAAAATACATTTCTGATTTTATAAAAAATGTAAAGATTTAATTTCAGAATTTTATTAAAGAAAGTAATGACCTTTCGAATTCGTTCACATCAATAAAATACATTTTTAATATAAAAATTTATTTAAATATATTTCAAAATGTTACTAAATAAAGTAATGCATAATTTGTTAACTCTACTATGCAGAAACCTGATGACCAAAAGATTTTTTTTTCCACATACCTAAATAATCGAGTTTGAAATAATCGAATACATTTTTTCTATCGCTTCTGAATCCAATAAATATTAGACAAGGATATTAATAAACTTCTACTAAAAATTAGATGAAGATGCAATGTATGTTCGAATAAATAATTTAAATAAATCGTTATATTATAAATTGTAATAAAATACATTCTTATTAAAAAATGTTTTTTTTTAATAGTGTTTTTGAAAGTGATTAAAATTTTTTCCAAACAGAATAATTTTTTAACGCAGTTAAAGAATGAGAATTTTTCTATCTTACATATCTTCATCTAATAAATGTAATACAAAGATACATTATAAGTTCGAATTAAATTTAAAAAAAATCGTTGTATCCTAAATTGTAATAAAATACATTTTTATAAAAAAAAAAATTATAAAAAAATATGTTACTTATTAAAATTCGTTCCAAATTTATCATTTCTTAAATCTACTGTATAGAACCCTGATCCCCCGAAAGATTCTTTTTTAACGTCTCCAAAGAATGAGAAATCGAGTTTAAAAAAAAAGTCAAAGATATCTTTTTCATCGTATCTTCATCTGGTATGTAATCAGTGTTGTGGCAGGAGGTTTTAGCCGAGATGCTTGGCATATTCGAGACTGAGTGTCTCAAGATAGTGAGAAAGAAAGAGAGAGAGAAGAAAGCCCAACAGTGTCTGCTGCATTCAAGAGAACGATGAAGAAGCAGTGAAGGGCGGGAGGGAAACGCTTAATATCGATTGCCGTTGCCGTATAGTGCGTCTCTGCCGGTGGACGCAATACCTAATTAACTCGAACCTCCTTGCCACACATAAATCCCAGCCGCAGCAGGTGTCGCGCAGCGCTCGACCGCGTTCTTAGTTCTCTCTTCTCCTTTCCACCGCCTTCCTTCTTCACCTTAACGGCGCTGCTGGTCTTCCACTTCCTCAACAACTTCTCGACTCTCTGGTAGCTTCCGACCGCAGCGCCGCCATCATCAGCACGATAGAATCGCAATCTTACGATATTTCGGTAACCAAAAAAAAGAATCTCTTGTTTTTCTTTTATTACTGCTTTTATTGTTATTTCTCTTTCACTGGAACCCTGAAAGGCGAGTTTACCACAATAACAACAACAACAACAACAACAACAACAACAACACAGGACGACGTGGAAGCTTTGAAATTCATTGTTGAAGCTTAGGATGGAAAATTATGAGAAAGAGAAGGAGGAGGAAAGAAAAAAAAAACAAAAGAAGAAAAATGTGGGATTGCATATAGCGTGGTAGTGGTTTTAAAAGACCTGGCATTGAGAATGGTTGGGAGCGAGAGAAAGAATGAGAGAGAAAGAGAGGACAAGCCACAGGAAGGAAGGAAACGTGCTCCTTTATTTTTGGAACCCACTTGTGAGAAGTGGAATATCCTATGTGTACCTTACTTTATATACATAGGATGGCGTATATGTACAGTAGAGATATATTACTCCTTGTGCTTTTATAGTGTATATATAGGCAGTTTTAAATTGCTGTGGTACAATCAGTAGTGAAAGGGTACAGTGATTGGCCACTTCAACAATTTTGTAATCTTGAAAATTCGTAAAGATATGATTGAACATTTATTTCTGTGGGGTAAATAATGAAATAAGTTTTTCTTTTGTTTCCAGTCATCTCTTTCCCTTTCCACCTTCTTTCTTCTTCACCTTAGTTTAACGGAACCGGATTACTTAAAACCCACTATAATCCGAGATTCGGTTGTTGCATACATTTCGTCTTCGGATCGATCCATTTCGGTCGGATTTTTTAAATTTCCGACCGCAACCAGACCCGTTGATGTACGAAATTGGTGATCGGATTACGTTCGGAAATTTAAAATCCGACGGAAATCTTACGTCGTCTATTTCATACATCAATGGCTCGGGTTATAGTAGGAAATAAACATACGCTTATAAACCAACTGCTTTAGGCTTACGAGTTGGTCTTAGGTTGGATTTATAAAACTAACTGTAAATCAATCTAAAATCAGTCGGCCTGATGTTAAGAAATGATGCACCGTACGACCGTCGGTTTTGAGTAAACTGACTTAAATCCACCTGAAAACCTACCAAAATTGAAAATCCGACCAAGACCCAACGCAATATTCGACGGTCGGGTGGATCGTGAGGGTAACAGCGCTGTTACGCAAGTTAGGAAATGATGCACCGTACGACCGTCGGTTTTCAGTAAACTGACCTAAATCCACCTACGAACCTATCAAAATTGAAGATCCGACCAAGACCCAACTCAATATTCGACGGTCGCGTGGTTCGTGAGGGTAACAGCGCTGTTACGCAAGTTAGGAAATGTTGCACCGTACGACCGTCGGTTTTGAGTAAACTGACCTAAATCCACCTGAAAACCTACCAAAATTGAAGATCCGATCAAGAACCAACTCATTAACCGACGGTCGGGTGATTCGTGAGGGTAACAGCGCTTTTGGTCTTTCACTTCCTCAACAAGTGGTCTTCCTCGAGCTCTCGTAACTTCCGACCGCGGTGCTGACATCATCAGCACGAGAGAAACGCAATCTTACGATATTTCGGAAAACAATAAAAATCCGTTGGTTTTCTTTTTTTTTTACAGCTCTTATTGTTATTTATCTTTCGCTGGAACGCTGAAAGCCCTCGGCTACCATAACAACAATAAAAAGCGGGATGGTGTGGATGCTTTTAAATTCATTGAAGCTCAGAATGGAAAATTATGAGAAAGAAGGAGGAGGAAAGAAAGAACAACAGAAGAAAAATATGGCATTGCATACAATGTGGCAGTGGTTTTAAAAGACGTAGCATTGAGAATGGTCGCAAGAGAGAGAGAGAGAGGGAGGCTAAGTGACAGGACGGAAGGAAACGAGCTCCTTTATTTTTGGGACCCACTTATGAGAAGTGGTGTATCCTATGTCTAACTTACTTTATATACATAGGATGGCGTATGCGTACTTCTAGTAGATGTATATTTATCCTTGTGCTTTACAGTGCATATATAGGTAGTTTTAAGTACTGTAATATTAGTTACTTAAAAGACACAGTGATTGGCTACTTCAAGGGTTTTGCAGTCTTGAAAATTCAAAAAGAAACTTGTGTACAGTTTTACTGACAACGTTTTTGGGTTTACTGAAAAATGTATTTAGGTGGAAAGTAATTTTCTACAAGTTTGAAGACGTTTTGATGATTTAAATAGGAGATTAGTCTTTGGGATTAATTTTTTTTTGTTTTTTGAACGTTGTGGAAGTAAAAAATTAGCCATTGTGTGTTCAGAAAGAATTTTTCTAATTTTCAAAACATGCTTTCTAATCCTGCAACAAGAACTTATGTGCCATAAAGGCTACTGGTGTTTTCTAGAGAAAATAAAGTGGTAAATGTCAACATTAGGGAGAAAAAAGATTTTCTTGAGTGTTAAACGAAACTTTATGTCGAGCGGTGCGAGAAGTGCCTACTTCTTGCACTCGTGAAATAATAGTATATTACGATACGAGTGTGATCAATCGTTCTCTTCACGAATGTGCGTTGCAATCACACGAGTTGAGAAAAAGTTTCGTATACAACTTTATCTCACTAGTGCGAGAAGTGGGCACTTCTCGCACCGCGTGGCATAAAGTTGTATACGAAACTCGTGCGAGAAACTTGATGATAAGTTAGATCGCACTCGTATCGTAATATAGTATTTCAGTACGACGTCGGGTCGGTGTGGTTTTTGCATGTGACAGCTCGATTAAATACGAAATAAGAAAAGAACAGACTGTCTCAAAACTGAGTTTCATTGCCTCATATATTTCCAAAAAAAATAAAAATACTTTTTTACACATTTAATGTCCCAATTGCATATAAATAGTTTTTTTTTTATTTAACAACAAAGTGACAACAACACCCACTGTGCTAATTGCTCTAAATAATAAACTATTGAATGCATTAATATTGCTATAGAAAATGTAAGAAACAAAAATATGTTGTTTACTATCACAATTACATGAAATTTGTATTTTTTCTTAATTCAAGATAATTATATGAAAACTGTAATTAAATACAAAGTGGCCAATCATTGTGATAATTTGTAATTGCCCTAAGTATTTGTCTATGGAGTAATATATAATACTGTACGTACAGTTTATGCTACTCGTATTCCCATATGAGGAAGCTTCGTCGAGGGTCGTGCAAGGGGCAACACGTGTGCGTCGGTGGAAAGGCGAGAAGGAAGAAGGATGGCAAAGGGAATATACATACAAGGGACGTCAAAGAGAAGAGAAGAAGAGAAGGTGGTCGTGTTTCGGGCTCAATATAGCGGAAGCGAAGGTGGTCGGAACCTCCCGCCGTACGGGGCCACTTCCGCCTCTCTCGCTTCTCTTAGTCGTCCCATTCTTTGCTTCTCATTTCACGCAGCTTCACCATACAGTCACTGTTTTTTTTCTTCTTCTTCTCTCTCATATGCTTCTACCTCTCCCTCTCGCCTCACGTGAGTGTGGCGCCCTGACAATATTATACACTGTGCGTGTATATATGAGGCATTCTGGTTCACTTGAAAAAAAAAGTTTTTTTCTAAAATAATTGTAAATAATTCGAATTTAAAATTTACTTAGTCCACAAATTTATTTTCTAATAAAAAAAAAATTCTATCTAAATTTTAACATCACAAAATTTAAAATGAAAATGTATTTTTTAAATAAAAAGATAAAAAGGATGTTATCAGTATAATTTTTTTTGTCTCGGGTTTGAAATAGGTCAAAAGTGATGGTCACTTTTTTTTCTTTAAAAAAGACTTCGTTTTTGTTTTGAGTAGAAAAAAAAAACAAAATGTTTTACATTTTTTCTGTCTTTAAATCTCGAGTGTCAATTATGTTTAAAATTTTTTAAATCTTCTGTTAAATCTAATTACTCAGAAGGAATTTCAAAGTTCGAGTTTCGATTTCCGAATTCCGAATTTCAAATTTCAAATTTCAAATTTCAAATTTCAAATTTCAAATTTCAAATTTCAAATTTCAAATTTCAAATTTCAAATTTCAAATTTTTAAGCTGATTGTTAGAGATGATTTGAGTTCTTTTTATATGGCTGTACTGATATGGAGTGTCTGATATATTTTTATAGTGAAGGTTCACCATCAGGACGACAGTCCTGCAAATATTTCTGTCTCTCTCTTTGAGCTTCCGGGCCACCTTTGCGGATTTATTATTCGCGCTATAGCCAAGAAATACACAAAAGTATACATACAGCACGTTTGAACGATGAGTTCACTCTGCAATTTTACCTCACGTATTTTTCATCGACAATAGCACAATGAATGTGTATGTGTGTGTTTTTTTTTTTAAATTATATAGAATTATTGTTGGATATTTTTATGGACCAGTGGCTAAAAACGCTTTTATGTATCGCACGAGAGAGTTTGGAGTGACGTATGTCTGTATAAGTAGCTGGCCTTTTCGGCATTTTTGGTAAGTACACTGACGACGAAGAATCGCAAATTAGCGACTCGTGCCGCTCGTCCAATCGGGAACCACACGAATGACGCGACGCACAGGTGAAACAAATCGTCCTCGTTCTATAAAGCGCTTGACTGATCTCTCCGTTCTTACCTTTCCTTTCCTGGCTTTTTTTTCTTTTACAAACTCGACGCTACTTCCGAGTCTCACTTTTCGACAAGCTGTGTTTAAATACTTGGGTTCTGTACAAACAAATTTATTGTTTTTTTTTTGGTAACAATCCAGGAAGAAAATTATTTTCACTTATTTCACGACTGGTTTTATTTTGAGGATTTCAGATTTAGCGGTTTGTAGAAATGTAGTAATTTTTATCAGAAGTATGAATCTAGACAGGAACTTTTGAAAATTGGTTGACGTGGGAATTTTTTTTATTTGGTTGCACTTTTAATGTTTTAATAAGGAGAATAAAATCTACGAAAGAAACTTGAAATTCTATTTGTTATGAGCTATCTTTTTTTAATTTTTTAAATTATTTTTAGTATTTTCGTTTTTAAACACCGCTGATTACAGACAAAATTTTCTATAATATTTAGAAAATATTATCAAAAGATTACTTCAAAATAAACAAAATTTTGAAATCTATCAACAATGTTGATGAAATATTACAGAAACATTATTTTGATCATGTTAGAAAGAAAATCGAGATACAAATATAAAAAATTATAGAATCTGTTTTATTTTTCAAAATGTAACTCCAACAAATACAATATTTTTTCAATTAAAGCAAGATACACCGTTAAAAAATAACAGAAGTCTGAAAATTAATATTTAAACAAACATATTAGTTTCAAGCCAAAAAAGATCACCCCCCCCCCCCCCCCCCCCTTTAAGCTTAGTCAAAAAACATCCATGATCATGTGAGATATCCCATATGTCTATAATATTAGTTGTTGTATAATAAATGTACAAAAAAAGATTCACGAAATTTTAGACAATTGAGAAGGTGTCAGAAATTTAGGTCCTTTTTTTTGCTTGTCTATTCTCCGGATCTTCCGCATGTTGAAAATTATAGAAGAGGTATTGAATGCCCTGAATTAATTCACGCCTTCGAATATACCTGCGGGGTTGCCTCCCATTTCATTAGAAATTACAACCCCTGCTGGTGGGTTTATAATACGTTTCATATATATATATAGTATATTGAGATCACCACTAAACGTATTCCGGATCTTTCCGGTCCCATTTTATGTACATATACGAAGATGAGACGGGAGAGAAGATGGGAGGATCGAGAGCGCCAGGTCGGTAAGGCCCGCGGGGCCCACAAACAGCAGCAGCAGCGAGCTAGTGGACCAGATGCAGGATCCGCACCGACCGACCCAACCAACGGAAGGAAGCACTTTTTATTATTTTTGTTAGGCGCCTTTTCGCTGGGGCCTCAACGCCCCCCAAGAAAAGAGGCCCTCGCGTTATTCTCTTGAGGGCCCAGTGGTAGGGATATGTGTATTGAGAAAAGAAGGAAGAAGGCCCAAAGTGAAGAACACAGAGAAGCATCCTGTCGCAATTCACCACCACTTTTTCCTTACTCCTTATTCTTCTTTCTCTCTTGAATTCAATCTACGAAATTTAAATCAAACATGAACAATTCATGGTAATGGTGTTTTATCAAAGTTTGTATAGTGTTTTAAATCTTATTCTAATTTAAAGAGATTTTTATGAATTTTCTAGTAATTCGATGACTTGAAATTGCTATATTTGATGAGAACAGAAAGAGAAAAAAAATATTGTTAAGAGTCACAATAGATTTTTTAAATATATTTTTTTTTTGTAATTCAGTGTAACTCAATTTCTTTTTTTACTTTGCTTGTTTTTCTCACATTTGATCTACAACATTTTAACGAAAAAATGACCGATATAAGGTTTTTGCAAATTGCATTTTAATTTATGTTTCTAAATTTTGTTATAACTTACTTTCATGTGTTTTATAATATTCGGGATTTTTAAATGTCTACTTTTTAAACATTTTCTGCATTTAACCAGAGAAATAATGCTAGAAGTTACACTGCTTTTAGTGTTATAAAGTTTACCGAAAAAAATATGAAAAGTTTTTGAAGAGTTATGAAATTTCATAAATAATTTAATAAATTATACCATAACATTTTTTCAAGATATAAAAAAATGCAGATAGAAATTAAAGTATGTTGCAATTTTCTTTGTATATCTTTCAGTTATTATGAACCATAAAAGACTTAAAAAAATCCCTTTTTGCCTCTATTTACTTATAACCCATGAAGTGGCCAATAACTATACTGCATACTTTCGACATCACTATAACCTAAAGAACTTACTAAAATTCAAGCACGTAGGTTCGAGTCCATACATAAAAACGCCTAACACGTCAGTGAGAAGGGATTAGTGTTTTCCCTCTCTTTCTTCAGCAACTCTGATTTTATAATCCCACTGTTTGAGCAGGAACTCGAACAATTAATAATAGGAGGCTCTCTGAGACCCTCTCTGTTTTTTTCTCCTTCTTTCTTTCTGTCCATTGAATATTTCGGGGACAGGATGTCACCGAGGCTGCATCCGTGGATCACATACCGTGACAAACACTTATGCCTACTTTAAGCTCCTAAGTTGCGTACTACGTAGACGAAAACTACGGACTTTGGAAAACTAAAAACTACGGTCTTCTTCAGCTTCTTTTTTTCCTGACGATAAATGATAAATTTCTAAAATTCTCTCTTTCGACTCATCCGGATATTTGGTGATCATCCAGTTATCCAGGACGTAATCCCTGCAGTTGTCCTGCAGGAGTGTGGAGTCTCCTCTTATTCCTGTGACGAATTAATCGTCTCAAGCCTCCCCAAGGATATTTCTTTTATTATGAGAATTCTGAAGCATGGACGTAAAATAAATATCAATACTACACAAGAAATCCAAGTTTCAGCTGACTCGCACAGCAGCCCTCCGAATCTTATTCTTCCTGGCAAAGAAGCGCTTGTATATCTCTTACGTTGACCGAGGGACGAAAAACGAAGTCTGCGCGAGGGTCCAAAGCTGATCTTCCAGCTTGCTTTCTCTTGTGACGAATTCATTCAATTCATTGTATTTGACTCCATGGCGTTGTTGGATGTCCACGGAAAAATAAACAGAGTCAATATTTGGGTATATAAACAGAATCCATTTGCACCTTTTGTTGGATTTTAGGTTGTTGATTCGAGGGGAAGAGAAGGGGGGCTGACCAGTGACGATTTATCTGTTGGGATTCCTTCCACCATGTCCAGACTAATGATATAGGGTGATATAGCGATATAATTATATAATAGTACATTTCATCACTAGGGAGGAAAACATTTTTTTAGCGAGTGGAGGTTTGTAGTATGAGTCGAAGGCAAGTTCTACAATCACACGAGCCAAAAAAAGGTTTTCCTGTCGAGTGATAAACGAAATTTTTCAGAATAGTATATTGTGCACCAAGGGCGGAAAGTTGAACATTCCTGGCGAGTGTGTGTCCATACATGAGGTGGAATATCAACTCCGCCCGCGGTGCACATGCGCTTTTTTCACACATCTGCACGAAGAGTTCATTGTTCCATAATGAGAGGGAGGAAAGTGAGTGCTTTCCTCCCAAGGGAGTAAAGTACTTACTTTCACCCCTCTCACCGGGGAGCAAGATACTAACTTTACGTGCAGGTATGTGAAAAAAATACTTTTCTGATAGACCTCGTTGTTTTAAAATAAATTTAGATACTGATCGAAGCATCAAAATTAAACTGATGCGCAGGAGTAACAATATTGCAGAAAAAGGGTGGTTTGTTGAACTTGTTATCATCGTTTTACTGCATATGCTTCCAGCGACTATTCAGTTTTACGTTTATAGCAAAGCTTATGAAAAAAATCCCATTTGTACCGTAAGGTGACCGCTGGAACCATTATGTGACCATTATCGTGATGTGAGTTGTATTCACTGGTTTTCACTTTATTGGTTTTCTGTTCGATTATTTCGCCAAAATGGGTGATTTTATAATGTGTTATGAGAATTTTGATTTTGATGAAATTTCATGTAAAACAAATTACGATACAAATATGAGGTTTTCGTTATTGGATTAATTTTTAAAAACCTAAAGCTAAATTTCCACTTGAATATTGCTATTCATGTGCATCAGTTTTACAGTACAGATTCAATTCCCAAGTAATTTAGTACAAAATGATACCAATTAATTTTAATAGACGCAAAGATGATTCCGGATCATCAAATATCCAACTGATATAAGTGAACTATTATTTACTACAGCGTTAATCGCAAATGCCATCAATTGAAGAACGCTCCGTTCAATATAGTGTCAAATATGAAAAATCATGCATCAAATATGACTTTGACAAGGGAATTCTATCATTCATGCCACTCTCATCGACTTCCTACCAATTTCACCAAAGAATATTCTGCTTCAAAACATAAAATCAGAATTTCCCACACCCCACAGCAAGCTCATCATTTTCCAAAGTCACCTGCCCACACTCTGGCTGAAAAATCTATATATTTTCCAATTCGTCTCCGGTCACACGATCCATATATACTCTCCACTCATAATTCCGGACAGTTGTTCCTTATTTCTTTTTTTTTTTTCCATTTCCAACTTCCTCCTCTCAAGCATATTTCTCGAACTTTGGTCCTGGTGAACTTTTGGCCGAAGCGCGAAGAGATCCCACGGATTTCATGCGAGGAAGCAGAAGAGAGGACGCCCGGAACAGAAGCAGGAATATAGCGGGAGCACCAAGTAGTAGCAGCCGCCTGCTTTTTCGGGGGACCAGCGCGATGGTTTTCGGCTCGAAGCTCTCAGCTGCCGACCTTCCCACGCTGCTATGAACGCTTTGCCAAGGAGCGCTTGTACCACTGCTATATGCACCTCAACCCAACCAAAA